>JAFBJT010111790.1:41875-57548 GCA_016785325.1 Chascanopsetta lugubris
CTGCCCAAACTGGCTTACGGGAAATGGAAAGCTCACGGCGGGGGGGGACGGGGGGGGGGGGGGGCGGATGCGTGTGTCCGACGGTGATGTTGGCGGCAAACGGAGGAAACAAACCCGTAAGCTCCTCTCTATTGATCTCATATCCAAGAAAATATGAGCGAGCTTCAGGCCGCACACGCACAAGCTCCCGGCGTCGCCGCTGTGGTGTTTGATAGACATTAATTCCAATATATTCATGGCGTGGGTCATCGGTGTCCAAGCTTGTTAACAGCTTGCGTGGGCTCCATCGCGTGTGCCCACACGTGCGGAGGAAGGTGCAGGCGTGGAGAGAGGAAAGTCACCTGGAAGGAATCTCCCCCCACTCCTCCTTCGTCTGTCACGCTGCACCCGTCTTTACACCGCACCCACGCAGTCCCCGTGCGCCTCCCCGTGCTTCTTCGTCGCTCCTCATCCTCCGCCCTGCTCCACCCACCCGCCCGCTGAGAGCGAGATGGGATTGAACATCAACAGTCACTGCCACTCCGGTGCTGTTGGGCCTGGCCGACATATGGGTCCGATGGTGCCTCCGTGCGACGAGTGTGAGCGACACGCCGGTTGTCTCATCTTGGTGTGATCTTGGGATTCTCCGATGCCTAAAAGGTCCAGGGTGTAGGATTTGGTGACATCCGCGGGTGAAGTCGCACATTTTGTGTCCATCGCCTCACCCCTTCCCCTCCGAGCAGGTTTGTCGTTCAAGCTCGAAAGACGCGTAAGCGCGTCCAATTGTAAAAACACGGCCGCCCCCCACAGGGAGGAGCTGATGTATCCTGATGTAAATATACATTAAAGGGCTCATTTAAGGACAAAACAAAAAGCAAGTCGTACGCACTTGTGAAAATGTCCGTATACAACTGTTTTGTAATTCTATTTCCACAGAAAGAAGTGACAAAAGCCACTGAAACGTACGCACTGCACCTTTAAGATTTGTTAAGAAGTTCTCGCCGTGAGTAAGGTGAATGCAGTGGTACATTTACATGTCTCCATGAGGAATTCACTTGGAAGTTATTCCAGGAACTGCCATGAGAACAAAGGTCTCCGCTTCAAACGAAACCAAAGGGGGAAACAGTGTAGAGTGCTCATCGGTTTCCCCGAACCCTACAACGTAGAAATACAGCATATAGAGCCTACGGCATCACAGGCTGTCAGTCGTTACATATAGATACACATGACAGACGGAGAGTTTAACCCATTTGAATTGAGCTGTCGAACTCATTCTGGTGCAGGGGCAACATACAGTCCAGTTGGATGTCAAAGTGGGCGGGACCAGTGAAATCTTGGGCATGATGAGCGCATGATGAACGACGATAACTCTGAATGTCTCCCTTTGTTTTAAATGCAAAAAAAAAGGGACTTTCTGAATATTTTCACATTTAATGAACTATCGTTCTAGAAAACATAATGTCATTCTTACGCTTTACAAAACCATCTTGCGGGCTGAATTTGACCCTCTGGTTGGCTGGTTTTGGCCCGTGGGCCATATGTTTGACTGTCCTGTGCTAAAGCATTGGTCATTCCATTTTTGCCTTTATATAATTTGATCAATTTGATTGTTTGTCATGCATTTGTTTGAACAAGCAACCAAGCAACACTCTGTGTTAACATTTGCTGTGGATTACAGTGGACCGTGGTTGAGCTCATAAAGAAAATGGCGGTGGCTGTGCAACGCGTATACCATTTGTTAGCATAATTAGCCACAGTGGAAGTGACAGAAATGATGATGGTGATGAGTTATTTTCACACGAAAAAATTTTGCTTTTTTTAAGAAATGAGGCACAGCATTGTTGTCATTTCACAGCAAAGTTTCACCAAAAGCTGTGAGACCTCACAAGACGAACTCAAATATGGACGAAATCAACACAAAGACGATTGAAGTCCCCGTCTGTCTCCGGCCATATGCTTCAAAGTAGAGGCCGGGCTGATTGCTGACACAGTTAGTTGTAATGGGGCTGGACGATGGTTATTTCCCAGTGGCCAAAAAACAGCGGGAGCGTGTTTAATCAACATTCACACCCAGAGGCCGGCCGGCCCTGATGACCCCATGCGCTCGGGTGGAAACTCCCTGCGAGCCAGATTCCTGGATAAGCAGTTCAAGATGACAGATGACATGACTCCCGGAGGTTAAATAACTCTGCAACCATGTAAGTGTTATTGGCTCAGCTCCAAAAAGCATTGAACGGGAACACAAGACTTGAGTTGAATCTACCGGTTCCTTCGTCCGTTCCGTACGCTCAGTTAGATTCCTTCATCCTTCACTTTCACGCCGAGTGGGGAAAAAAAATGAACAAAATGTTTTCATCAGAAAGACGAAAGAAAGCTTGAAATGCTGGCTGCTTCCTTCACCACGTATGGCTCCATTGATCTATTGTTATCTATCTGTTTAGAGTGTAGTGTATAAGATATAATGGACGTTTTGGGGTGGCCAGCTCTGCCTACTCTTGTCCAAGAGCTGTTCATTTATTTATTTATGTATCTGTCTATTTATGATGCAAAGTAATACAAGGCAGAACGATATGACGGTCTCTGTGCTACGGGTGCTCTGAAATACTCCAGTACATGTGATGTGTTGGATCATTAGAATGATATTTGCGTACACGTACTAATCGTGAGTCAAAACAGCACTACGTTTGGGTGAATTCTAAAGGGTAAGAGTGGTGAAAATGAACCCCAAAAAAAAAAGCTCTCAAGGAGCAAAAGGAGCCAGCTCTTTTTGTTGAGCTGAGCCAAATGACGTGGCTCACTAAAAAAGAACTGGACTTCCCATCATTAGTTACATCTATAGCTCAGGTTTTAGGTGAGATAAACGATCGAGGATTCAAGTGATTTAATGATAAGCGCATTTTCTGCCTGACTCCACTTATGTTCCATGATGCGATACGACAAGCAGTTCTACTGCCGAGGCACAAGCTCATCTCCAAACTTTCAGACTGTTGGCCTATTGTAATCTTCTGTAACAAGTGGCTTCCAGCTACCACTCGCTCTCTCTCTCACACACACACACACACACACACAGACACACACAGACACACACCTACCTGCCTCCTCCCTCTGTTCTGTGATACCTTAAGTATCTCTCATAAACACTGCCAGGCAGGATCACTTTTCCAAAGAGCAAAAGAGCCGTGTGGGAGGTGACCCACGGGAGGGAGGCAGGGAAACATTGCAAACTTCTTCGTTGGATTTCATTACAGTTATTGCTGAAACATATCTCTCTTACCGTCCGTGTTTGTCCCGTCTGTGCCGTTCAATGAGCCTTATCATCCACCAGTGCAATATTTGCATTTTTCTTTTTTTCTTTTTTTTGAAAGCAACATTCAACCTTTCGCCTCCAGACACGACTGATGCTGTTTCCTTTCTTTCTTAAGAGCAGTTGCCTCTGGTGGTGTGCGATTCTGCAATATTTGGTGTATACAGATTCTGCCTGATTCATGAGCTGTGTCGGAGCCATATTTGTATTTGATGATATTTGTGTGTACTTTGTGATTATTTGTTGTATTTTCCCTTGTTGCCAGGTTAGGTGGCAAATGGGTCTTCCCCTCGTCTGTGTGTTTGCATGCAAATGACCAGGAAGTTAGGATTGCGAGGGATATTTTGTGATGCACGTTCAAACGAACGCACTTGTGATTGTGGGGACGAATCATCACCCTTTGAGATGATGCATCATCTACAGCAGTGGTTTCATGGACCCACCATCACCTCTTAACGCCAAATTATGGGGGGGAAAAAATGACAGGAAATCATCGCCATCTACTGTGAGGGAGCATGAATGCATTCCTCTTCAAAATAAAAGCACAGGATTGTTTCCCCTAACTGTCAAAGGTCCGCGTTGACTAATTGTCGAAATCTGCATCAAATCATCTCTGAATCATCTTGAAAACTAACACTCTATTCCAGCTGGACTTTCTCACCTTCCTCTCCATGATATGTTTCTTTTGCAGCTCACACTTTTCCTCTTCATGTTTTTTTCATGTGTTTACTTCAATGGATGGTGTCGTCACAGAGCTGAATTGCTCCTTCGCTCACCGCCGTTTGCACCTTTTCTCCTTTACAGCCATAAAATAACTCCACTGAGCTATTTTACACACCGCGCTGTAACTCACTGCACATGACATGGTCGCAGAGGACGGGAACTACTGACCCAACACCAACATGGTACCGATGCCACCGATATCTGGTTTGATGCACCTACCCCTGTGAGCTCCTGATCTTTGACAAGTATCAATAGCTAAATTTAGTGACTGACTCAGAGACAAGAGGATTATCGTAACGACCAAGCGAGCCTTTTGACCTCTGCTCGACAATAGCACAATGCTAATGAACTTTTCAACCTCTTTGACACTTCATTTTGAGCTCTTTGCTCAATTTGAGCTGAAACCTCTAAGAGTAGTTATTTATGAAAGTGAATACATCCGTCTCAAATGATGTAACTGTCACTGCCCACATACGGTGCCCCCATTTGTCCTTTACGTTGACGTGGATGCAAAGCCCTACATCCACTAGAGGGCAGCGCAGAGGCAAGTTTGAACAGATACTGCAGGTTGTGGAAATGTCCTTTTTAATGGCAAGTTTAGAGAATCATGTCCCGACACTGTCATGTTTATTGAAAATCTACCGCTGCAGTTCCCAGTGGTACTGCTCCATCTTTCCGACCTTGTCTAAATCTGAGCTTTCAAAAGCTTCGCATCAAAACAAACAAACAAACAAACAAACAAACCCATCATCCTTCTGTGCACAGACGCAGATGGCGGCATCAAATAATCCGATTCGTTGGAAAACGTTCCCCGGGAAGCTGTCATAAAGTGTCCGAGCAGCAGCGAGAACTTTGCTTGGAGATAGTCTGCCCACGTGAAGAGCAACAAAGGGAGGAGCGAGGGCGAGACGGTGGGAGTGTTGGCAAAATAAAGAGGCGGCACAAAAGAAAGACCACGGCCCGGGATGAGTGGCAGTCCATCAACTGCTGTGTGATACTGGAAATGTCAAGAGTGAATGCAAACGCTGCATGATTGGTCAGTCTGCCGCTAAGCTGTGTCCCTCTGGGGTTCCAGGTGAGGTTTAGAGAGGCGGAGGAAAGAGAGACAGAGCATGTGGCCTGGTTAAATCATGCCTCTCATCAGTAAGATGGATGTTCCATTTATATATATATATATATATGTGTGTGTGTGTGTGTGTGTGTGTGTGTGTGTGTGTATTCAGCCGGTCATCGAGCTGCCTCTCTCTCTCCAGAGTGCGCATGTGCGCCCAAAAATCATGTGGCGCGCCAAGAAATGTTTCGTAAGGTGCAGCCTCTGTGCCCACCAGGGCCGGGATTAGGGTCCACACTCTACCAGTACACTCCGGTACTAAAGTACTCAAAACAATAATATACTGTGTGAGGAAAGGTACCGGTGTTCTTTACTCTAACAGGTACACAGAGCGAGAGGGAGAGAGAGAGAGAGAGAGAGAGAGAGAGAGAGAGAGAGAGAGAGAGAGAGAGAGAGTGAGAGAGAGAGAGTACGCGAGAGGCAGAGAGAGACATAGAGCAAGAAAAGAGAGAGAGAGGTCTACAAGAGGGAGAGAAAGAAGGAGGGAGAGAGCGCGAGAGAGAGTGAGTAAAGGGGCGAGAGAGAGGGGGAGAGACCACTTTGCATTTTGCACAAAAAAAATTCAAAAACCTCTGAAATTGTTATTAGTCTATCAGCATATAGATACATACATATATATGTATATACATATATATATATATGTGTATATATATATACATATATATATATATATATATGTTTATATACCATTTTACAGCTGTTGATCTATGAACTATGATCTCAACTCAAGGCATAAAGAACAATAATAAACATTTTGGTAAAGAAAAGTATACACATTGGTACCCGACTTTATTGCAGATATATATTTATATAGTTAGTCGCATGAACAGATCTAGTTACTCGTTATCTATTATCTACGTATCTACATTTTGGGTCAAACCTTGCACAGATGCGACCTCCCTCTTTCTCTATTGAATCTGTGGCAGTCAATGTGGCAATCGGTTCGTAGTCTGCACATCACGGCAAGACTCTTTCTACATTTCCTGTTGTGTTTGTATATTATCCAAAAAAAAAAAAATTTGCTGTGACAAATCATGTGTTTTGACATCTTACATAGTATAACTACGTTTTACACCTTTCACCAGTGAAGATAGTTCACACAGCGATATCAGTTTTTCCTGAGGAGCACTGGTGCGCCTAACCTTTCATAGGTGTGCGCCTAACTTTGTGCCTGTGTTCTTTTAGGTTGGGAGCACCAGAGCTCCTCACTTAAAAAGTGAGTCTGGAGGAACAGGTGGAGCGAGTGGGAAACTGAGAGATCGTCTCTCAGTTTCCCACTCGCTCCACCTGCTCCTCCTGTTTCCATGAGCAGCACTTTCGAGTGGGTGATGATAACGACACACAGGTGGAGGTGTTGAGACTTCATGATGATTTATGGCCCCTAAAATTGAATATGAAATCCTGATACGCACCGTGAGTAAAGACGATGGACGTCAGTATGAACACATATTGAAATTGTTATGCTGAGTTGTGTCTCGGGCCGACGGGGAAACACAAATCAAACTCTGTGTCCTATATATCGTCGCTAAGTCCGAGTTAATAGGACTTTTAATTAAATGAGCAAAGGCTGGGAACAGCATGATTTGCACGAGCCTCCGGGCCGAGTGGAAAAGAAGACTCAACATGAATGGAGTCACCGGTTTCGGGCAGATGGTAAATTCCGCATTTCCCCTTATCGTTACCCGCAGGGTGCACGTCTCCGTCGCACCTCTCACTCAAGACATCCAGCGCGAGAGGACGTGATACATAACATGTGCTGGTGCGTACAAATCCCACCACGTGATCCGAACTGAACGCTGTGCGTCAGATTATATCATTTATTCCCGTGGAGGACGGAAACTAGTGCCACATAGATGAGAGGGTTTTCCTCATGTTTTTCTCCCCTCTTTTTGAGCGTGATCCATAAATAAACACACACAGGCATCGAGATGAGGAGGGGTGTCATCACATGCAGTTTTCCTTTTTTTCCTCTGCAGCGTCTCCCTGTCATTAACCTCCTTGTTTTTGTCTCTTGTGAGAATGAGCCCTGGGAATAGATTTTTCATGAAAGGAAAGAGACAACAAAGAAAACGCACGATATTGTTGATTGTTCTTTTTTTTTTGCTGTGTGTGTGTGTGTGTGTGTGTGTGTGTGTGTGTGTGCAAGATTGTTTTTGTTACTTTCTAAGGACCATTCCAGTACAAACACTGAGCTCGTCAGGGCCGTTATCACCGTATGAGGACTAAACCCAGGTCTTAACATGAGATAATAGTTTTTCCTTAGCAATCTGGTTATTGAAATTGTTTTTAAGGTTAAAGAGACAGAATTTATTATCATTGATGAGGCTTGTTTCATTTGATACCCCTCGCCTCACCATTTCCCTCCGAGCAACAATTAGTTGTTAGTCAAACTCAAACGATGTTTAGTTTGTCCATTCTGGGCTACGCTAAAAACATGCCGGTGTAACATGGCCGCCTCCGTGGTGAAGACCTGCTTCTCAAGCACATTTAAAGGGCTCATTCTCAAGTATGGTACTACAGCTATTCAGCACTGGGGACCGTATACTCGTAATACGGCTATTCCAAATTCAATTTCTGCCATCAACGATACAAAATAATTTAAAATGTGATTCATGAAACGATAACAATAATAACAAAGAAAATTATAATAGTAATAAACACATTAAATAAATCGGGAGTCAAAGAGGAGACCTCAGTTGATGATTCAGTGCTAAAATGACTTTAAGGAGTTGTTACCTCAGAGATCGGGGGTTGTGATTTTGAAACAGCAAAGAAGAGAAAAGTCCATTTGAAGGTCAGACAGCTCACACTGATTTTGTTGTACACTAAATACACACACTGGACATTCAAAGTGAGAGTGATGGTTATATATGAACTGGCCGTGGTCGAGGTTGCTTTTGGTCAGGTTGCCCACAACAAATGGAAACACTGTGGGGTCCTCACTAGGAGAGTCGCGTGAATGTGTGTATGAGTGAGCAGCTCTCACATCTGCACATTCAGTGATGAATGAGCCACACGTGGAACCAGCTGATGGACAAATGGGCGTTTTTCTTCTCATTTACACTTTTGGTAAATGGCACTTCACTCTCCAGACCCCATCCATAATTGGGGTTGTGTGCGAGTGAGTGTGTGTTTATGAAGGAGTGAACGAGGTGTCAAGAAGAGGAATCGCTGGCTATACCCCCCCCTCCCCCCTCCCCCCCTGTGTGTTGCGGTATAGGAAAGAGTGCAGTCATCCATGGGATTGGGGAAAGTCATTAGCCAAGGCTCAATTCGAGGGCAGCGTCCTTCAGAGGACATGGTCCAAGGAGCCAAGGAGTTTGACAAAGTGACATTCAACGGTCTGGTCCTTTAGTCCAAAACATGTCCCCGCTCTTTCAGGTATATATCGCCCTGGCAACATATGGAAGGTATGGAAAAGATGGCGCTTTGGTAAATATGTGCTCGGTTATATGTTTGTTGAGCACTTTAAGGTGCAGTGTGTAAGATTTGGTGGCCTCTAGAGGTGAAGTTGCATGTTGTATCCATCACCCCACCCTCACCCTTCTGAACACGCAGGGGAACCTCTGGAAGACTTCACTTATTCAAACTCGAAAGATGTTTGGTATAGCCGCTCTGGGCCACTGTAAAAGCATGGCAGCCCCCATACAGAGGTCCCCCCACCTCATACATTAAAGGGATCATTTAAGGGTAATGGGGCAAAAAAAAATCGATCGATCTCAGGATGGGATTGTTTTGTAATTTTTTTAGAAGTGACAAAAACCCCACACCCTCTGTTAAGGATACGGACACAGACGAGGCACAGATCAAAGTGCTCGAAACAGGTCCATGAGGTTTTAAATGCACGAGGGCATTAATAAATGGGGCAAAAAGGGAATTAACAAAAGTCTGGTGGCGAGGTTGCGTGACCTGGTCACAAATTCACTTGACTTAGCAAGGAGCAAAATAAACTTGAAGCGCTGAGACAAATCAACCAGGAATAACACGGGCACAAGACTAGTCTTGGCAAACAGAAAAAAAAAACATAGAACGCTGGAAGAAACCAGGAAAACCAGAAGAACGAACGCGGACAAAACGTAGCACGGAAAAGAGCCGTGACGTAGACGAGATGTGAATGACAACGCGCCGGCAACGAACAAAGGACGACGGGAGGCTTAAGGAGGGAAGAGGGAACCAGGACCAGGTGCAGACAATCAGGGGATCACCACAGGTGCAAGCAATCAAGGAATGGGACGCGACCGGGGTAAAGACAGAGACAGCGCCGACAAACAGGAAGAGGAAACTCTCGCCAAAATAAATACAGGAAACGACGTAGAATGTGAAAGTAAAAGAACGGGGAAAACGAAAGCGCCTTTCCGAGTCACAGCACCCTGTGGTCAGAGGACAGCTCCTCTGCCACAGCTGCCCCGACAGGGCAGTTCATGTTTGTACGGCGAGATACGCCTCGCAAACCGACGCCGCTTAGAATGGCGCCGAGGCGAAGATACAGTCATTAGAGGCAAATGGCTAATGTTGGGGATTCATTCGCAACGTCACCGCGACAAGAGTCCACTGTCACCACTCGGAAAATGGTCTTTCATGTCCCTGACAGGCTGTGGTTCTATTTAATCGCTTGTCAGCCGACGCCTCCGTTAAGTGCAGTGAGAGCATGAAATTCAGAGGTGCGGTATCTATTCATAGTCACTTTAATGTTGTCTGACGAAAGGAAGTCCCGCGTCGACCCCTGACGTTATTTCAGGCCCGTGACTGAGAGGACAATTGGAAAAAGAGGACTTTGGGCGCTTTAAGACGCACCCCTGCATCGCCTCGTCACTCCGAGGTGAAGCGAACCACGGGAAATGTTCGTCCCGCGGAAGTGAGGGGATGAAGCGAGCGATGCGTGGCGTTCGCCGCGCCGCTGCGCCGCGATCTCCCGACGCAGATGCATCATTTAGTCACAGCGAACGTGACTAATGCGGCGCTCGCGCACAGACTCCCCGATGAGCGAGCCACTTCCCGCGGAGTTAAGCGCCTGCAGGTGAGCGCAGGCCGATGCCACCCGCTCGTATTCATCGGTGCGGCTGGAAAACGCAAAGAAGCGCAGCGGGTGCCGAGAGCTAAATAACCAGCGGGCAGCCGTTACTCTCTTGCCAACCTCAAATCAGAGACGCCCCAAAGGGAGTTCCCGGTCAGGCCCGTTTGTCACAGTTTTGTCACACTTTCCTTTGTTTTGAAAAGCATTTCATCTGTGGACGTGCAGACGATAGATTTTTCCAACAAAGAGATTTTTTTCCCCAAGTGGATGGGGGGGGCCGGGGGGGGCGGGGGGGGCGGAGTAGGAGAGAAGCAGCGGCTGAAAGATTTATGAAAAACCACCTTTGTAGTCAGAGACCGTAGGTCCAGCGCGACGTCCCGGAAGTGTCATTTTTGCCTTCGCTTCAGATGAAAGCGCCCGTCGTGGCGGTCGGACCCAGTGGACGTCCATTACTGCAAAGTGCATCGGTTCTTTCCTTTGATCCGTGCGCAGCATGAAGTCGACACTTGCGCCGACACAAAGGCTCCGTTCAAAAAGGAAGCCGATCTAATGACAACAGAATTTTATTTATTTATTTATTTTTTAAACAGCAAGCGCCGGGGGAGAATACCGTTTCGAATTGAACAGGAAGTGCGTGTGTGGGATGCAGTTTCATGCGGTGGTGAGGCTGTATATCGCAGCCGAACCTGTATTAGCCTTGAGTTATCATTAAAACTGTTTACCTGCTCCTGCCATTGATATGAATGGCTACATATTCTGATTACACACTCATAATCATAGCAGTATAATTATCTTAAACCAGATGAGCATTACACACTGGATCTTTGATTAAAGAAATTCATAAGGACCCACTGATTCAGAGCACACACTGATCTCTAAAGGCAATTTTAATATGGTGCATTGTAACAAGTTTACATATGTATATATGTATATATGTGTATATATATATACATATATATATATATTTATTTTTTACATCGTCATTTTCATACATGCAGATTAGCTGCATTCACAGCAAGTTGACAATGACCAATGAAAAACAAATATTAGGCATCAGCAGCAACATCTTCTTCCTCCTCATCATATGTCCCCATATGCTTACACACTTTTAACAAATGCATATGATTCACTGGCATATATATATATATATATATATATATATATATGTATATATATACCATATGATTCACTGGCCTATATATATATATATATATATATATATATACTGTATATATTTGTTTTTTTTTTAAATGTAATGACAAGAAAGACACTATGGGTGGTTTCTTGAGGAACAGGTGGAGACCAAAACAGAGGTCAAAGGAAAGCAACACCTACACCATCAAAATCTGTAAATCTCTTTAAAAAATCAACCGTAACTGATCAAGTTAAGGTTGGATTTCCCTCCTCGGGCCGTTTTGTTGTTGATCTTACGGCGATTTGTGGAGGGAAAACCTTCCCCCTAAAATGCGTGGCGGCGTCGGCCGGTTCCCAGGAGATCACGGCGACCCGTACGACCCCCAACATTGTGAGACGGGGGCAGAAGTGAGGGTGAGTGGCACTGCCTGGTTGGATTCCACTGGCACTCGTCCTGCAGTAAAGCCCGTCTCTCAACCTCAAGACGTCCGGCCTCCGAATCCTCGTGCAACTCTCTCTCTCTCTCTCTCTCTCTCTCTCTCTCTCTCTTCCTCTCATCAGCTCTCGACAGTTCCGCAACAATGAGGGGAGGGTTTATTCGACCAGGTCACGCAACCTCGCCACCAGACTTCGTGGAATCCGACACGCTGAAGCTCTGAAAAGGTTACGCACTGCTCAGTGGGCCCTGAATGGCTCGTAAACGGACACTCGGCTGATTAAGAATAGCCCCAAAATGAAGCGAGGGGGCCGATGGCCAGCTTGGGGGTGAAAGGCCAAAGCTCTCCGGGATTTACTCGAACCTGCCTTTTCGCTCAAGCGCCAGCTGTAAGATAGCAGGCGATTGGGTGAAACTCCAGATAACGGGGGAAGGTTGCTGCCCTGTGCCCTTCCACGTCCCCGGAGATTTGACAGAAGCTGAGACCTTTCGGAAAAGAGAAAGACGCGTAAATGCGCCGGTGCAGATGCACCGTTTGGACGCGTCTCCCCCTTTAAAAGCCCTTTGCATATTATTGATAGAGCAATGCATCATGGGTAGGTCCTTTTCCGCTCATTACCCTCTCTCGCGCATTCATTTGCGGAGAGAATCCATTGAATTGGAACGGACCGAGTGGATGCCGCATAATGGATGCTGCTCCGGATATGGACAAAACATGATTAGCGGCTTGTAGAATATTAGGTAAACAGAATCATCGCACATAAGAAGGTGCACTCCATTTGTCCATATGTGCCCAGTGGTCACTGCTGTGGGCGGTGACTCCAGTCCCTGTACGTGAGAGGTTTTATTTATAGCTTTGTCAGATCACGGGGGGGCAGGTTGACGGTAATCTCGCAGACTTTCTATTTCCAGACCTCGAATTCATCCACCGTGTTCCACTTCACACCAAAGTGTTGTCTTTCTTAAGGGCCAAAGGTGTAATGGTCTCGTCTGTTCACAGGGTCCATTTATGAAACGCTCTTTTAAAAATTTTTTTGTTTTTTTTTGTCAGTGTAGAGTTCGGACACGACGAGCAGCAGAATTGCAGCGGTATCACTGATGGTGATGATAATGATACAAGGCTGCCGAGGCCAGAGCTGCGCTGCCATAACAACAACAATGAACAACTGATAACATTAAACCAACAAGAGTAGAAAATATGAGTATTGTTTTTTTTATTTTTTTTATTCCCTTTTTAAAAGGTGCAGTAAACCAATGTAGGTGGCTCAGTGTGCATCACCGGGCAGAAACAGAATGTGCAAGAATGTATAATGATGTTTTCCAATCATTAGTGTTTGATGACCTGGAATTATGGAATGTTTTAATGACCTTAAAATGAGTTTATAATAGAATTTAGAGTATGTCCTAAGAGGCCTGGAGGCAACTATGTTATATATATATATATGTATATATTTACTGTATATTAGTTTGTTTGTTTTTTCCAACACAGCCACTGTCACTGAAACCTACACACAGTTCCTTGAAACTGAATTCAAGCTGGTCTGTTGTTGGGGGGGTTGCCTTTGCTGTGTCAGCTGCTTTCTCCATGCCATCAGCAGCTCTCTCACTTTAACGTGGTAATTATATTCCAATCCCTCTAAATATACTTTGCTGACGCATTCATTCCACAGCCCCTTAACACATCGCACACCTCCCTCTGTGTTTTGGACTTGTCCAATTAACAAAGAATAAGAGTAATAACGAAACTGTGTGCGTATGATGAAAACACTCCACTGTTCTCATACTATTGCTTTTGTTCTACTTTTGCCGTCTCTGTCGCAAAGTCTTGATAGGCCAGAGAAGAGCTTAGGCACTAAAACCGTAGTGGCCAAAAGGCGGCACTGCAGCTTCTGTGTTGGTCAAATGGTGCGAGGCAACCCCAAAGAATCCATTGGAAAGTAGCCTTTATTTTTCTTTCTTCCACATCAGATCTTTCACATGAACTGGCGAACCTTTATTGCCATCCCATTGACTTGAATTTCCTTTCGAAACTTGAGACCTTATTTGGTTTTCATGGACACTTTTTTAAATTAAAGAAATTCTGAATATGTGTGAGCTAAAAAAGCATCAATTACCTCCCTCGAACGATGGCAAAACCGCTTCGGGGGCATTTTTCAAATTCCCCCAGCGTCATTAGTATTGTGCATTTCCATGGAAAGGACTTTGGTCTTTTAAAAACGTGGCGTGATGTATTACCTTTGAAATAACAATGATAAAACCCATATATCACAGAGTGAAGAGAACAATTTAGAAAAAAAACAAAACAAACAAAAAACATTCGTATTCACGTTTGTCCCTCCTGGGCCTCTGTGTCCAAATGCGCCCAAACCTAAATACTCTTTATGATGCAGCATTCCCATCTCCATCTTTAATATTATGTCCCGTGTCTGCCTCCGGTAACAGGGCTGCGAAAGGACGGCAGGGGGGGGGGGGGGGGGGGGGAGAGTGAAGGGCTTCATGGTGACTCATCCCAGGACTCTCCCTCTCTGCCTCTCTCCCTCTCTCTCTCTTCCCCCGACATCACCATCCTCTCCCTGCCTTCCGCGTAGATGCCCAGCAGAGCAGGGCGATTCCTCATCTCCGGTGCCCACCCATAAGTCATTACGTCATCTCCCCCCCCACACACACACACACACACACACCCATCTCCATCCCCCTCAGCCTCCTACATGAACGCCGCTCCCACGTCTGTTCTATCCTGTCAGCCCCAGATAAATAGTCACAGTGTGTGGGATGACTCAGAGCCAGGGGTGGGGGTGGGGATGGGGGGGTTGGCTGTCTGTGCGTGGCCAGGTGGCCGGTGTCTGGGCCTGAGAAGGACGGTGCAAGGGTAACAACACAACATGGAGGAGGCAGATGACCTTTATTTGTACTGCAGCTGGCGAGGGCAGAGCATCGTCGCTTATGAATGAAAAAGAATGATTCAATTCTGGTTCAAGTTTGTTCCTGAAAGTCTTAAATCTTCATTCAGAGTTTTGTGTTGTTCAAAGGATTTTTTTAATGTTTTTTTTTCAGAAAAGTAAAAGTACAAATTTAGAGGGAGAATGTTGAGATTATCGTCAACATGCTGTCGAGTAGTTGCAATAATGTACATTATCTCATTTTGATCCTTGAAAGTCCAATAACGTGATGGAGTGAAGGAGGAAATCTCGCCCGTGAAAATGAATACGCTTTTGTCACCTGAAAACATCGTCATCATAGCAAAGTCATCACATCACTCAAAGTACTCGTACTACCACTTTTGCCCACTAGAGCGAGTCAAGGGCCACTCAGTAGGCCTCAAATCCAGAACAGTGGGGAGGTTCATCTGGAAAAGTACAACCATCGATATTTACCATCATTTCGTAATGACAATAAAAGACTCTTCAAATCCACGTGCATTTACATACCACATGCATATTCAGTATATTAGAATAATATATATCTATAGAATAGAATCCATTCGACCACACAAAGCATCCAGGTCAGTGGGCATGTGAGCAGACCCAGGTTTTGTCTCCTCTTTATTCAGCAGAGCCAGACTGTGTTTGTCAATATTTTTTCACTTCCATTTCATTCAGAGACTCCATTAGAGGCTCGGCGCGATGGCGATGACAAGAGTGCTTATTTACAGCACCTGCCTCTCAGGGGGGACGGCTGCGAAGACCCTCTGCGTGACACACGCCGCCCTTCTGCTTATTCCTCTTTACACTCTCCCCGTTGCAAATGCTTCGAAACTCTAAAGTCTGTCAAGTAAAATAACACAAACGGCAACAGCTCAAACTCCTCTCGGACTATTTTGAATATCTCAGCAGTGTTGGTGGATGTGGATGAGGAGTGAATAGAGTAATAGCTCAAATATAGGGACAACAACGCAGGGTGTCTCTGTTTGGTAAATATTATGGCCTGATTGGGGGTGGAGGGTGGAGGGGTGGGTGGGGGGGGGGGGGGGGG
>JAFBJT010111791.1:12989-69406 GCA_016785325.1 Chascanopsetta lugubris
AAAAGGATGAGTGCTGTATTTGTTTGCAAGATTGAAAAGCCCACTGACTTAGATGTACTGTATTTGTAAATATGTATATGCATATGTTTGTATGAGTATAAACATATGTACACTATGTATATGATTTAATACAAAACATATAGGTGAGTTTAAGGGGGGAAATGATTCATCGATATTAGACACTTTCTTTGTCTGTATTTATTTATTTTTCATTTATTTTTGTAGCTGGTACTCTGTATATTTATTTATTTTTCCTCCCCCTCTACTTTTTTGTGTTTTATTTGTATTTATATATTTACTCTCAAATTCTGTTTGGATATTTTTGATGTTTGGACATATGGACAGTTAAAACTAAACATTGCTGCAATGTATATACTCTGAAAAATAATAATAGTAAAAAGAAAAGCCCACTGAGATGAACATGCTCAGGCACCATTCATGTTTTGCATAAATAAGCACAATTTGGTTGCTAGCTAAAATAGATCAATTACTGTCAGGGATCAGTAATGATATGTTAAAATGTTTACTACAAAGAGTAAGCACGGGGCACCACCCTGTTATCAGTGACCAATAATCAAATTGATAGTTAAAATTACAGTCTCAAATAGTTTAGAAGAGTGGAATCGAGCACTGTCTGTGTGTGTGAGGGGGAGGTGTAGAGTGGAGGTGGAGTCAAATGGATGATGTAACCCTGGAAACCAAGATGGCGGTGGAGTGGCATTTGTATGACGCCCCTCCCTCACCAGAGCCAAGATGGCAGTTGACCACCGACAATGAATGGCTGAACAAAGACAACAAAGCGGAAGTGTTGCAAAGGTAACTTATGTGTGGCTGATCAACTATCTCACAACTACACTTTAAAACAGATTAAACATTAATGAAGTTACTAGAAGAGAAGAAAGGGATAGAGATAAAGGCCAAGCTATCACCCCACAGTATCAGAGCCAGTGAACCTAAGTTCATCTGTTCAGGTACTGGTCCTTTAAGTGGTGATATATGAGTTTATCAGGCTGATCGCATCATGGATGATTAGACCAAAGAACAAAACATAAAGCTCCTACATGTTTCTCAAACTCAGTGTATCCTACACGAACTGAATCTCTGCCCACTCATATGCCTCTTACTGCGAGTTGCTCCGTTCCTTCGGAGTTGTACAGCAAAGTCTGCTCTAGTGGTCCGTAGCATGGTCCGTGACTGGGCTTGGCAGTTCCTCGTCATGCACTTCAGGTGGCTATGACGGAATGCACTCCTTGGCGAATGCAGAGGAATCCAGGTACTTCTATTCTTGGGAGCTGGATATTAAAGTCCGTTCAGCACTCTCTGTGGCTGGATGAAGGACTCTCGTCAGGCGACTCAGCCAACTATGACGGAATTCATCTCTCTGCGGCAGCGGAGAGGTTCAATAAAAAGGTGCATTGATGTACATGTACTCACAGGTACTAAAAGAGGATTTGCGCAGCGGTCTTCGGTAGATCCAAAAGTAGAAGAAAAACACAATGGAGGGAAACAAGCAAAGTGTAGTCTATGGGTTTGGGCTACAAGTCGGAAGGCGGTGGAAAAAGCTTAACGATGATAGAAAAAATTGTTGTTAAAAAGGGAGAAAGTTGCCCCCTTTGGCGGCCGAGTCCTGAGGCAACTTGGAGTATCTCCTTTCTGTAAACAGTGCATGGAGAAAAAGCTAGAAAAATAGTTTAAGTGTGGAAGGTTGCTCTTCTTTCGGTATAACTGGAGAAAAAAGCAATGACGCACAGGTATGGCAGTGTTTCATAACCTAAGTGACATCACCTGCTGGGGGGTGTAGGCTCTAGCCAATGCAGGTGCAGGATTCACAGTCCAGAGTCTGAATCACACCTATTAACTATTGGTGAGAACAATTAAACTCTAGCTCAGGCTTCCAGCAGTACATGTAGGCCTCTCCTTTGTTCCTGTAGCTCATGGCAGGAAAGCCCAACTGTTGTTATGAGAGTCATTTTACAGCTGCAATGTATACATTTATCCTTTTCAATAA
This sequence comes from Chascanopsetta lugubris, assembly GCA_016785325.1. NCBI lineage: Eukaryota > Metazoa > Chordata > Actinopteri > Pleuronectiformes > Bothidae > Chascanopsetta > Chascanopsetta lugubris. Next base: position 14,998 of record JAFBJT010111791.1, read on the forward strand.
CTCTAAATTTGATAATCTATATTACATCATATTTTGCTATTCTTACTCCCATTCTCTTCCTCCTCCTTTCTTTACCTGTCACTGTTGGTTCCTCTCGATGAGGGGTTCAGGGGGAGCTACAGTCATATGGCGAATATTATTTGATGGTTCAGATTTTTTAATTATTTCTCAAATTTGTACCTGTTTAATTTTTTAGGAATCATTATCTTGTTGTGAGCTTATGCCGGTCTTCTCTTAACCTTAAACTTAAATGTTTTACACTCATAAAAAAGAAAATCACAAAAAAGAAATAAGAAAACCATTTAAATCCCAAATTAATAAGTATTACTCTCGGGAGTTGAAAAGATGCTACTCCATCCTTTCCGGTGTCAGCGTGCACATGATGGGGTCGTCTAAATTTAATTTACAACATCCTCTCATGTGGCCATCTGGAGTGGCGTGATATTTTAGCGTGGCCTCAAAAATCTCTACTTCTAATTTCTGCAACAGCAGGTCTTTATTGTCAGGCTGCTGCTCTGGGACCGAAGGCAATCAGCTTTACCCATCTTATAAAGACTGTCAGAAAGAGTCATCACATCAGTGAAGTGAGATCGTCTCAGTCATCAGGGAGTCATGAAGGGAGTATCTCCATGCCGACCATGTGACGGCTCCTACACCTGGAATAAGGGAAAAGGACGAGTACAGCAAAGGGATCAACTAGTAACTTCAATCAGACATGCGCAGTATGTAGACCTTAAAGGTGCAAGTGTGTCAGATTTAAGTCATTTTTTGTCACTTCTAAAAATTGTATTAAACAATTCTATAGATGATGATGATTTTCATGAATTTAAAATCACCTAAATGTTTTACTTTAAATGATGCCATTAATTTATCTTTACATGAGGAGCGGTTCCTCCCTACAAGGGTTTGCCATGTTTTTTCAGTAGCCCAGAGTGGACATACTACTGATACTCTACTATTACTAAAATGATACATTACAATATACATAAAAAATGTATCCATCACTTCATCCTCACCCTTCTGAGCATTTAAAGGTAATGGAGAAAAAAATGACCTTTAATCGAATGAAAGAAAGGAATTGATAGAATAATTGGTTTACAAAACCAATCGATAGCTACAGCTCTAGTAGTACAATTTAATTATCCTTGGATCTCCACAGACAGATGAGACTATGCAGGCTAAAGTAGGATTGATTCCACATGAATCCTGATTGGCACATTGTAAATCACATGTGTTACCATGCCAACTGTACGGGGGGGGGGGGGGGGGGGGGTTGTAACCTGGGGGGGGGGGCGTGTAACTCACTTATTCTAGTTTGAAATTGCACAAAATTAAGGGCGTGCCCTCTTGAGAGCTGGGCCGACCTGGTGATGCGACGGCACCACGAGCCGACCCACAGCTCCATGTGTTTTAAAGACACTTAAAGGCAGAACTTCACAGCTACGTCTGTCTTTATTTACAGTGTGGTTGACACCACTGACTCGTAATGTGCACAGCAACATTTAAAGGTGCAGTGTTTAAGATTTTGGTCATTTTACTCACTTCTACAAGTATTAAAATTACTTACTGACATTTTCAGGAATTTTGTAGTCACCTAAATGTATTTCTTTTTCTCGATTACCCTTAAATGAGCCCATTGATGTATATTTACATGAGGAGCAGGTCCTCTCTACGGGGGCCGCCATGTTTTTTTACAGTAACCTAGAGTGGACGTACATCTTTTGGTTTTGATGATGACTGAAGTCTACCACAGGTTCTCCTGCAGGCTCAGAAGGGTGAGGGTGATGTAATAGATTCAACATGCAACGTCACCTCTAGATATCACCAAATCGTACACACTGCACCTGTAATCTAATCGAGCAAATCACAGGCAACACCTAGATTTCTGAGTTTGTCAGTGAGCAACTCTGATGATGCGCCCTGTCGATGATGTGTGATTCTGCCTCTGGGAATTCTCTTGGCTCATTCGGGTTAGGATGTGGAAGTGTGATGTGGCAGCATACGATCTCTATTGACAGCACATTTATCACACTTTGTCTCTGATAGCATTCATTTGCATGGGCCCGCATCCAGTCGTGTAGCTGGAGGTTGTCATGACAGTGTGTTATTTTTTTTTTGTCCTGAAGCCTCAGGAATGTGTCAATGCTGCCAAAGAGGAAGAACGTGTGTATCTCTTTATTGCTTATTCACACTCTGTATTGTGAGCTCATGTTTAAGAGCACTGTCACATCAGCTTCAAATCACACCTCACAGCACATGACAGGTTTTTTTTGGTCTTGAAATTTGAATAAAACAAAATTTCGCGTTGAATGAATTAAAGTTACATCATTGATCCCCATGCAATTTTCTTTGATATAGTAAATGTTTCCAGCCCTTTAAACTGTGTCTATATCGCAAGGAAATGAAAATGCTTTAAAAGCTTTAAAAATGATTTGATGAATTTGATGAAGATACATTTTTTCATTTAGTTTTTTTTATATTTGATTAAATTAGCATCATTCCTAATCATACATATCAAATATTCATGTATTTTTAAAACTTGTTTCTTTCATGATGTACCTCCATTTTATGATCTAAAACAAAAACTATTTGGATTTTAGTGGATATTCACATTAACACATGTACAAATAGTTTAAAACCAAAATCTGAGTGAACCATGTAGTTTAGAATAAGTAGATTGTGAGTAAGCAGTTATTTAGTGTTCTTTCTGGCCAATGTGTGTCACGTACACTCAGTTTGTCTGTTAACATATTTGCTCTGGCATCTAAGTAAGATTTGTTCGTGTTGCACCAAATGGTGACTTAGCAGATTTGTACTTGGATCTTTGGTCAGGCCCATCGAGTTAACTCTAAGAGATGCGTTTGTTTGTTGAAACCTTGTTTGGAAACGTTGATGATGCGAGTAGAATCTGAATTGAGTAATATGGAACAGAACAATGCTTATATCCATGCTGCATACATCTGCACTGATGCACCCAGTGGTGGGTCTGTTGGGGTTGAAAAGCCAGACTTACAAACAAGGAAACAAAATAAGCCTCTGGGAAAAGAAATTAGAGTTGTCTTGTGCTCACTCTGTGGAGATGTGAGTAGGCGCTCTCCTCCCTCCACCAGCCCTTCTGAAGCAGGGACATAAAACCCATCAGGGTTGGAATGTGTTGCATGACAATAAACATCAGGGCTTTATGAGCCATTTCCCCGAAAATACACGGCTCTCAAACTATAATGTACAGCAGATATGAAGAGGACATATATATAGATTTTATTGCACTGGTACTTTACAGAAATTAGTCTGTAGGGATGTAAAACTCATTTAGGAAGTCATCCGAGAATGGACCTGGCAATCACACTCCCACAAATTATACTGTTCAGTCTGAATTTCACAGCGAAGCCTGCGGGGATGTGAAAAGGTAGCTGATAATGTTGGAGAATTCTGCATCAAAGATGCTAAAATCCAATATATACATTTAAAGTTAAAGTGGGAAATGACTTAGGCCAACCCCATGTATTGCATTTTGCTGATTGTGCAGGGAGTTTCTTAAAATGTCTTGAAAGGCAATTTGACCAAGTTTAGAATGAAGGCTTGGATTAGACTTACAATGTCTTACATTGGTTCTTTTTCAGACCTACAGGATCATGTAAATATTTTTTGTAAACACGTTTCTTTATTGAGTTTTGAAGATTGAGTAAAAACAAATACACACGTACAAAATGAGACAACACAAATACAAATACATTACAAGTAAATTAATTAGAAAATACTAATACCAATACTAATAATAGATCACTAATCTCTTGTATGTGCACTATTTGGCTTCACTCAATGATTCATAACCGACTTTTTAAAATTGATGTTGAATGGTGAGCTGACGGAATGTAAACATATTTTCATATTGTATAGTATTTGTATGACCCTTTGAATATGACCCTTACAACATGCCTTCCTCATAAATAAGACTGTCAAATGTTTTAAATGCCCAACAGCAACAGAAAAAAACAGCAGTCACTCCATAATTTATACACAAGGTTATAAATAAATATGTATATATATATATATATATAAGCACAGTAGGGACACACGTGGAAACTGAAGGCACCCTCTCTGATGAATAGAGATGTTCAGCCATACTGACTAATAAACAAGTACAGATAAAACAAAAACACATTGTTAATTGTATAAAGATTTGACTTAGCATCAGTAGTCTTAGTTCCATGTAAAAAAAAATATTGTACAAGTAAACTGACAAAGATGAATAACTTGAGTAAAAAATATTCATCTCTCAAAATGTCTCCATCCTGGTACGATTTTACGGTTCCTTGTCTGCTCTGATTTCTCTTCCCTGGATGTTTCTGGTAAACTAAACATTATTTGTCATGCACATCTCTCTCCTCCTCCATTTTAAAATCTGATCTCCTTAATGTTGCAGGTTTCTGCTCGGCAGTAAAACCCTCATCCACAGAGCATTATGTTAATCATGTTGTCATACTGCTGATTACCGATGCAAGTGCATGTTGGATTCAGTGCTATCGCGCCATCTGCACAGGTTGCTGATGTCGGCTATTCTTCAGTTTGCCAGATCCTGTCACAATGACAAATTCTGGTTCAGACAGTTGGTTGAAACCATTATAGGTTAGGCAGAACAACAACTTCATTTAGTTAGATCAGTGCTCTGGGCCAAAGAGAGTCGTACAGGTTATGCTCAGGTTAAAGGTGCAGTGTGTACGATTTTGGTCAATTTTTTTCACTTTTGAAATAGAATTATAAAACAATAGACATTGTTACGAGTTTTAATAACAACTGAAGTCTACCATCGGTTCTCCTGCATGCTCAGAAGGGTGAGGTGACGACTTCACCTCTAGATGTCACCAAATCTCACACACTGCACCTTTAATAACTTCAAACCTTCAATTCATTATTTCAATCCAGTGGAGGATTCCGTAGGATTTAGTGACATCTGGAAGGAAAGTTGAATGTCACAGTCGAATATCTTTATCATTATTAAATCCAAGCATGGAAGAAGGTGTTTAATTTGTTACTTCTAAAAATATTACAAAACAATTAGATACTGACATTTTCATAAATCTATAAACACCAAAATGTTTTAGTTTTTTCATTACCTTTACCACAGGCACAACCATCACATAATTCAAAGGTGCAGTGTGTAAGATTTGGTGACATCTTATGGTGAAGTTGCATGTTGCACCATCACCTCACCCTCATGAACATGCAGGAGAACCTATGGTAGACTTCAGTTGTCGTTAAGATTTAAAAGATGTGTACTATGACCACTCGAGGCTACTGTAAAAACATGGCGGCCCCAGTACATATATATTTAGATATACATTAATGGGCTTGTTTAAAGGTATTGGAAAAAAAAACAGATTTAGGTGATTATAAATTCATCAAAATGTCTGTGTGTAATTGTTTTGTAATATTTTTAGAAGTGACAGCGATGACCAAAATCGTACACACTGCATTTTTAAGGTGTGTTGTGTTCTGAGCACAAAGAGAAACCGTCGATCTCATCCTGCAAGTATCAATTTATACCGATACCCACGTTGGTATTGGTATTAATCAATATTTTAGATTGATCCACCCAGCACGGCTCCCTGCAAAATGAAAATGTCAGTTTAAGTGCTGCGTGAGTGTGAGTGTGAACACAGACGCCTTCAGAATGCAAGAGAAGGGGTAAGAGTGTGTGTGCGTTTGTGTATGTGCTCGTCTGCAGTCCACAGGGAGTCTTTATTCATCTAATCACTTCACTCCCCTGAGCCGGCGCACTAATTAGCTCTAAAATATACATCATAGTTTCCCTCATCTCTTTAATTAAAAGTTGATGGTAGTTACTCAGCCATCAAGTGATCCGACTCTTTCACGCTTGGAAGAAGTGTCCAGAATGTGTCTTTAAAGGTGCAGTGTGTGCGATTTCGCTCGTTTTTCTCACGTCTGAAAATATTACAAAACAATTACAGACTGACCTGTTCATGAATTTATAATCACTTAAATGGGCGGTGGGGCTACGGCCTCCTACGCATGTTGCGGCCTACAGATTAGGAACCTCAGTGCGCACACATACCCACCCTTCCTCACACAGACTCTCCGGTGTGTCATGCGTACTCCACAACATCATGTCTGACCACTGCTGGGTGAGCCTCGACTAACTCCCTCTCCCTACGTTCTTTTGTTATCTTTTTTTCTTCTCTCATTCATTCCTATTATTTCTACTTTACTTCCTGCCCCTCCCCTCTCCCTTACCTAATGAATGCGTTCTTCTCCCCTAAAATGATGTGATACTTGCAATTTCTTCACTCGCTCCCGAACAGCAAATGCATTTGTTATGAGTACCTGTCACTGTTGATGGTATTTAAGGTGAATAGCGCTGCTTGAGTGTTTGCTCTTCATGTGTATTTTGAGCAGTTTATGCAATGGTGCAGAGATCCTCTGTTACATGAGTGGGGTTACAAGGTCCGCTCTACGCGGGCCGCCATGTTTTTACAGTAGCCCAGAGTGGATATACTGAGCATCCAACTGAAGTCTACCATAGGTTCTCCTCTGCATGCTCTGAAGGGTGTGGGTGATGTAATAGATGCAACTTCACCTCTAGATGTCACCAAATTTTACACAGTGCACCCTTTTTTAAGTGCCTTTTTATGAACATGTGACATTTGACCTTTTTCTGTGCAAATAAAATGTGAATAGCTCCAAAACTGTGCGATGAAATCATCCACGGGAAGAAGATCCTCTGACGTTGGGTGATCATTTCAGGCACAGAGTGCCGAAGAACATTTTGATCATTCGGCTATGCATTCCAACGAGTGTTTGCGCGGTGCAGAGTTGTTTCTCTGCATGACTCACACCAAGGCAGGTAATGAGGATGAGGTGGATGGCAGCTCGGGGAAATGTGTCTCCGTGTGTAGCCAAAGAAGGATACTGAACTCCATTGATATTCATCACCAGACGCCTATGCTAAAGATTTTCAGATTCCACCTCTCAGGCATCTCAGACTAAGTTAGTCAACGTATATTAATGGATGTGAAATGCTAATTGTGTATTTCATATAAATGTCACGTTTCTGAAATCGTTATCCACCCTGCTACCGCTGCTGCTGCTATTTGCTCGTTATCACCAATGAAACAACACATCATTTGACCGCGCAGTGTGTAAGATTTGAGGACATCAAACGGTTAAGTTGCATGCTGGATCCATCGCCTCACCCTCACCCTTCTCAACATGCAGGAGAACCTATGGTAGACTTCAGTTGTCATTAAATCTCAAAACTTGCTTCATAAATCCACTCTGGACTACTGTAAAAACATGGCGGCCCCCATAGAAAGGATCCCCGCCTCATGTAAATATACAGGAATAGGCTCATTAAAAAATAAATGAATAAATTAAAAAAACTATCGCCAAAATCTTACACACTACACCTTTAAGCCTTTGAAGAAATGATCTGACAATGCCTAGATTGTTGGGATAAAGGTGCAGTCTGTAAGATGGTTCCAGCGCTCAGTTGCCAGTAAAGCGCTGGGGATGTTGAGTATGTAAACTCAGGGCCATTGCAAATATTTAAAGGGCTAATTTCTGGGTCATCTGAGAAGAACGTCATGCATTACTATACTTTTACTGCTCCTCTGTCTCCACTCTCTTGTCCCTCCATGCATGTGCTCCCCCACATATAATGAAATACAATAAATCCTTCATGGGGGAGCCACTCAAAGATGGAGTTTCTAAAATATTTCCTGAGACCTTGGATCGAACTGTGTGTGTGTGCGTGCGTGCGTGTGTGTGTGTGTGTGTGTGTGTGTGTGTGTGTGTGTGTGTGTGTGTGTACAGGTGTTGAACTGACTCCAGTACAGTAACATAAATGTTAACTGTGTGCGTGAGTGTGTGTAGATCTGACTCTACTTCTCATTCTCAGTAACACTCGGCCCCATCCTGCACGCACCTTGGTTGGTTTCATTACATTGGCAGGTGCGTTTGATTGGGGACACTGGCTCTAGCCACCGGGTGGTGCATTACAACGGGGATTAATTGAGGTCACCTGCACTCTTTTTTTTTTATCAATACTGAAGAAAATGCTAATCTTATTCATGGCGACACATTATGACCCCAGTCTGGATTTGTGGCATCGTTCGGCTGACGCTCGCTCAGTGGGTGGGAACCTCTGCTCTCAGGCTGTCACTCAACCTCATGCTACAGACATCTGTTGTATCTTATTGTTTTTAAAATTATCTTTCTAATATTCACCATATCAGTATTTGCACTTGAAAGGAAGTAATAGATTCTTACAATTTGTACAATTTGGGTAATCTTTGTCATTTCTATTGGTAGAAAAATATTACAAAGCAATTACATACTGACATTTTCACAATCCCATTAATGTATTATTATTAGTCATTACTCTTAAATGAGTAAGATTGAGTGACACCTACAGGTTAAGCCACAGGTTGTATACATTGCCTCACCCTTTCCTGCCGAGCATGCAGGAGAACCTATGGTAGACTTCAGTTGTCATTAAAGCTCAAAAGATGTTTAGTACGTCCACTCTGGGCTACTGTAAAAACATGGCGGCCCATGTTGAGAGGACCCACTCCTCATGTAAATATTCATTAAAGGGTTCATTGTAGGGTCATGTAAAAACAAAGTCATACGTTCAGGTGATCCGTTCATAAAAAATATCACTCAGGAATATATATCTACATTTAGAGGTGACAAAAATTGTGCGAAATCGGACACACTGCACCTTTAATGTATATTTACATGAGGAGCGGCTCCTCTCAACAGGGGCCGTCATGTTTTTACAGTAGCCCAGAGTGAACATACTTAAGATCTTTTGAGTTTTAATGACAACTGAAGTCCACCATAGGTTCTCCTATTAGCCCAGAGGGGTAAGGTGATGGATACAACATGTAACTTCACCACTAGATCTCATCAAATCTCACACGCTGCACCTTTAATGATACTATAAAATAACACATGTTCACATTATCATTGTGGGGTGATTTGCAACCGTTTTATACCACTAATTCTATAGTTGCGCTTTTCTTGCTGTAGTCTTCACAGTTACAGGCTTCCACACCCATGACAGATCGCACAGACACATACACACACGCTCACACATGCACGCACGCATGCACACTGATATAGATGTTACATGAACAAATTATATCTGAACTGTTGAGTTGATTATCTTTAATGATATTTATCCCCAAGCTATTTTCATTCTGCGTCATTTGCTCTGCATGACTGCAACAACAGTAATAATACCCACATTTACACTGGTACACTAATCACCGAGAAGATGTGAAAATATGTGTGTATTGTGATGTGGATTATTTATTGAACCAGAAGGTAATGATTTGCAATGCAATCACGTTTACTAAAGCCACCTTTGACCCAACATGAAACAGAAAGAGTGGGGAGGGCGAGGAAAACAAGGCTGAAAAAAAGCCATGCAAGTATATACAATGTTACTCTCAAGATAAAGTTACAGTCGGCTTTGAAGCTGATAAAGAGATGAAAAGGTAAGATCCAGGGAGGATGCAATTATAAATAAAGACTGAGAGTCACCTACATGATTTTGAATTACGTTTAAGATTAGAGAACAGGTGTGAGCTATGAGAGCATTAAGCAGAGCACACACACACACACACACACACACACACACACACACACACACACACACACACACACACACACACACACACACACACACACACACACACACACGTGCCTATAGCATGGACAGTGTATTTAGCCATAGAGGCAGTTCTCTCTTTCTCTTTCTTTCATTCTTTTTTATTCATTTTCAATATACATATTATATTTTACAAAATGCCACTAATTATGTTCCTTACAGTTTAAACACACACACACACACACACACACACACACACACACACACACACACACACACACACACACACACACGGGCTTATATGCATCGATGCGAGAGATGAAAGTATGGACATACACAATAAAAGCTCTGCACAGCAAACAAACTATTGTGATGGTTTGTATAGATTGTGTTATTTGTAGTCATCTATTTCTATATCATATCAGTGTGACATGATGAATCCTGTAACCCCACAGATTGCAAACTTTCTCTCCGCTGCCTTCCCGCTGTCAGTAAAGGTCAGTTTGTCTTTTGATTGTTTTTGTTTATTTTTGTTTTGCTGCCACCGGTGATGGCGAGCTCTTCTGATCCCCACAAAAAAAAAAAAAAAGAAAAGTGTCTGGTTCTCCAACAACTAAACGATGGCAGCTGTTTCTGTCAGTCTGCCATTTGGAGCGTTGAGGAGGGAAGTGAACGGTGCATGTATCAGAGGGTTCAGCTCCAGCTGCTGCAGTCAAAAGATGGAAAGCTCTGAGCCAAAATCTGAAGATAGAGTTTAAATTGCAAATTATGATCCATAAAACAAAAACAACGTGCTGAAAGGCATAAAAATTATCTTTGGAGTCAAGGACCGGAGGTCATTCTCAGTGGGTTCATGATTACAAGGTAAACCTTCACATGGGAGACACTTCAATTTGTCAGTGATTATTACATTTATATTAAAACCAGACAATATCCATGTTAAGTTTCTGGTGTTTTCAGCCATTTTTCCCCCGGTTCACTTTATTTTTATGTTTTTTAGTTAGTCTGTGTTGTATTCCTCAAACATGAATTCCTTGACAATAGGTAAAAACACAAATCATCTATTGTTAGTAACATTCTAGCTTCTGAACCATCTGCTCCCCCACTTGTTATCGAAATGTTTCTGTCTTCAATGAGGCTGGATACAATCTTGGAACAAATCTACAGCTACTTTCCAGATGTGCAGCAACAATATTACACACAATTAATTTTACAGTTAACGAGATGTTATGGCAGCTCTCTATAACAAAGTACATAATGGCAACAAGCTGGAAGCAGACTCAGAAGAAGAAAAAAGAATGTGCAAAGTCAAACTTATTCAAATAGAATAGCAAGGATGAAGTGAGAGGTATGTTTGGCACCACCATATCCTATAACCTGCACCTTTAAATAGTGACGCCAAACTGTAAAAGTGAAGTGTGTGTGAACTTGTCATATTTTTGTATTTGGCCAGCCTGTGTTCCTCGCTGGCCACACGGGGCAGCGATGCCGGGTCAGCGGGTGACGGATGTAGGGCCACAGGTTGAACGTGAATTTAATGAAGGGGATCCAGACAGCATCATATAGGGGTCATGTCGATGTGACAGGTCACAGAGGCCAGGTTTCTACATCTGTGATGGCTGAACCAAACAATACTCCCGCTTTTTTCAGCATGAAGTGACTCTCTTCTGACCTTCTATTTATTCCTGTTGTCCTGTGCGCTCCATAGAAATGACCTGCAGCAGATTTAATCTTCTGCAGGAAGGACAGAGAAAAGTACGTCAACAAATACACTGTTTGGCTCTGGCTGTGTGAAGTGGGTAGTGACAGTAGCCTGCAGGGCTAAAGGAGCTCTCTCGCTGTGTTTGCTTTGCCCAAATTCCTCCAGACCCGTTCTGTTTGACATTAACACCCACGGAGCCCAGTGAGGTCCACATGCAGCCGCCTCAAACACTTTACCCCTGTCATGATCGATGGGCTCACACCACACTGAGCAACCAATCACCTGACATCACATCAGATGGCTGCACAGGCAGGCTCTATGGAATTACAAGCTGCCGCTTGCTGTTTGATCCCCGGATAGAGATCAATTCATTACCGAACATCATTTATCACAGCAGAGACACTTCCAATCAACTCTAAATCATGTTGTGGTTGCTTGAAGTGTGTTTGACCCCACATGGATTCATGGAGCTCGTTTGCAGGCAATTTAAAGTCTCATTTTCAGCACACTATTCGTGCACCACTTATTTACCCCTTTATCCACTGCATGTTTTTTTCTAATCAATCTGATTGGTGCTGATGTAGCGGGAAGAGTAGCACGTCAGATTTGATCAGCGCTGCAGATAGTTTGCCTGCAACTGTGATTTTTTTGTGGGGTAACAGGATTTATTATGTCACATTGTCTCGATATAAAAATAGATGATAAAAAATAACATAATATATACAAACTCTTGCAATAGCATAGGTATAAAAGCTTTTTATGTGTATGTGCATACTTCCATCTCCCACATGCATATATAAGTGTGTGTGTGTGTGTGTTTGTGTGTTTTAGTCATTTTTCTGAAAATATTACAAAACAATTAGATCCTGACATTTCCATTGATTTATAATCACCTGACTGTTTTATTATTTCCCCATTTCCCTTAACTAATCCTCTCCATAGAGGCCGCCATGTTTTGACAGTAGCAAAAGTGGACGTATTAAACATTTTTGAGTTGTAATGACAACTGAAGGTGCTCCTGCATGCATGTTCAGACGGGTGAGGGTGAAGTGATGGATACAACATGCAACTTCATCTCTAGATTTCTCTAGATGTCCCCAAATCTTACACACTGCGCGTTTAAGAGCAGAGGAACTGTTCATATTCCTGTCATCCCTGACATGTCCACACGGGGTCAAGCCGTGGTGATAGTCAGTGGACAAAGTTGTTTGTCTTGTCTTTTTTGTTAAAATCATTTTTCTTATATGTTCTTTTAGAGTTCAAGTAGAACTCTGTGTATATCAGACCCTAAAGTTGAGTGTGTTCTTAAAGGTGCAGTGTGTAAGATTTCGGTACATTTTTGTCACTTCTATCTATAGAACTAGAATTAAAAAAACAATAATATATAGACATTTTACAAAAGTATTAGCATAATATCCTAAAAATATCCTTTAAGGTAAATTTACACCAGGACCAAGTCCACCCTATGGGGGCCACCATGTTTTTTACAATAGTGGACATACTAAACATACTAAATATATTTTGAACTCCAATGACACATAACAACATCCATTCAGAAACATTGATGGACACTCAAAGCACAACATCAGCATATTTTCATAGACAACACCGGAGGAAACTAGAAAATGTAACATTTTCCATCATAATGTCGACATGATAAATACTGTTGCCGATTTGTGCACTTGTAATTTAATTAGTGTCAAGATTTCTGTCATTTTTGTCACTTCTGAAAAAGATTGCAAAACAATTATATAGTGACGTTTTAATGAATTTATAATCACCTTAAATGAGACCATTTATATATATTTGCATGGGGAGGGGGTCCTCTCTACAGGGGCTGCCATGTTTTTCCAGTAGTCCTTATTGGACATAATAAACATAATTTGAGTTTTAATGAGAACTGAAGTCTAATATAGGTTCTCCTGGATGTTCAGAAGGGTGAGAGTGAGGTGATGGATACAACATGCAACCCCACCACTAGATGTAACCAAATCTTACACACTGTACATTTAAAGAATGAAAAATTGACATAATAATTTAATTAGTTAACAAACAGCTAATTTCTGCAATAATACACAAACATACATTTCCATCATCACTTTGACGCAATGAATACTGTTGCCAATCTTTGCACCTGCTTCAGCTCTGTTTTTTTCCCCCCAAGATGCCGCCTCTGAAGCTAATGCGCTCTTTAGCTGCTAAACGCTCCTATGTGAGAATAGAGATGTATCACGCTGACTGTCGGGGAAAACTTCCCGCCTGCAGGCATCCCCTGAGTATTCACCCAAAGAAACTATAAAGGGCAAAACTCTCTTTTGATTGAACTCCATCAACATGCGATGCTGCGATGGGGAAGTAGGGAACAGCAACGCGGCGTTTAAAGCTTTACAAGCTGTGAAGTTCAAAGAGCTCTGCCTCATGCCTCTGACATCATTTGAGAATACAGCTCAGATTGTCACTCAGAGCTGCAGCACTTGTTTCAGGTTCCTTTTTAAGGTGCAGTGTGTAAAATTTGGTGACATGTAGTGGTGAAGTTGCATGTTGTGTCCATCACCTCACCCCTCTGAGAAGCTATGACTTCAGTTTTCATTCAAACTCAAATAATGATTTTTTTTCAACTTTGTTATTTTTTTCTTATATATATACTTTTTTCAGATTTTACATTTTTTATTAAAAAACACAAAACAAAACCTCAAACGATGTTTAGTATGTTTACTGTGAGCTACTGTACAAACATGGTGGCCCCTGATATAAATATAAATTTATGTGATCATTTAAGGGTAATGGGGAAAAAAATCATACATTTAGGTGATTGTAAATTAATGAATTTGTCAGAATGTGATTGTTTTGTAATATTCAATTTATGCAAATGCACTCAATTTATGACTCGCTTTTTACATTACTCTAAAATGAGCCTTGAATGTATTATTATGAGATCAATAGCGGGTCCACCCTATGGGGACCGCCATGTTTTTACCGTAGCCCAGAGTGGACACACGAAACATATTTTGAACTTTAACGACAACAGAGGGCTACCGTGGGTTTTACTGCATGATCAAATGGGGAAGATGAGGTGGTGGATGTAATATGCAACTTCACCAGTAGATGTCATCAAGAAAAATACACGTGTGTGTGTTTGTGCATGTGTATATGTTATTCTCTCATTCATAACATACTTTAACATGATGGAAGTGACTCTCAGTCTCTTAGTGTGGTTCAGCACCATGGAGAGCTCCCACTCTGATCATTGCATCCCCCGATCTGACCTTTTAATGATCCCATCTCATTTGTTTTTCAATTTGACCCCTAACTGTAACTTTATCTTGAGAGTTAGATTGCATGCTTTATATTCATTGTGTGTGTACTTAGCTACCAAGCTCCTCTCCTGTGGAACCAGCTCCCACTCTCAGTTCGGGAGTCTGATTCTGTCTCTACGTTTAAGGTGAGACTCAAAACTTACCTTTGTGACATCGCCTATAGTCAGAACTAGATCAGGCGAGACCTGAGTTGAATAGTCCACACTAAGCTGCTATAGGCTCAGACTGCTGGGGGGAATTTCCCATCATGCACCTAGAAAGAACATATAGACTGAGCACTCTTGTCCTCAATTTCTCATCTCTGCCACAAACCCGAGTAGATTTAACCCGTAAAACCACATGCACCACCTGAAACGATTTTCCACTGTTTTTCCAGTTATGCTGCTTTTGGTGAACTATATGAAGCCAAGACGGTGATGGTCTACATTTCATAGAACATCTATACCTTATTAAACATTTATCAATCAACAACTTTCATATTACCTTTATCAAACAAATTAAAAAGCATTAAGTCATTGATCTTATTTACATGACGGCATGTTGTTTCTGTCTGTACTTGGTTGCATGTTTACAAGAGCTTATCACCACTAGGGCCAGCAAAAAAAAACAGAAACAAAGGAAAACATTATCATTGTTATAATAGAAATAAAACAATGAAAACATAACAAAGAAAGATGACAATCTATACAAACTCTTGTAATAGATGTTGTGCAGCTGTTAGTGTATGTGTGTGTGTGTGTGCGTGTGCGTGTGGGTGTGTGTGTGCGCGCCCGCAAGAAACAGATTTACATGCTGCTCAGATGCTGCAGATGATGTTCAGATGATGTTTATGAGAAATCGTAATGAGAGAATCTGCATCCAGTGCAGTCGTTTCCCCGGGGAGCTTTCCACAAAATGAAGCTCAGTGCTGTTTGTGATTGTATTATAGATGGACCCCTGCTCGGCTCCCTGATTGTTCTTGCTGCTGCAGATGATACAGATGCTAATTTACCATAATATTGTATCTCAGTATTAACATTCAATAGTAGCCCAGGATTTTGTTTGATACATATATAGTCATCAGACATATTAAATGCATGACAGTACGGTATATTTTGACCGAAGGGCAACCTCCAGTGCAGAAGGATAAAGCACAATAGGAAGTGAAAACACAGTTCATGGGTTGGCCACTGGGGGCTGACTCCAAACCGGATAAAGTCCCCATGTTAAAATGTTCAACTTCAGAGGTAAATGAGACATGTTTAAGGCCTGGTACTGGTACTGGAACTTCAGTTTTGGTCGCAATCAGTCTCATATTTTCAGGGGTGTGCATTTTTCCTAACTCACCGGACCAGTCAACTCACTAAGTGACATATACATATACATATACTGCCTGACTTTTAAATATATATATATATATATATATAGTGGAGTCGTTTGGGTACTTCAGATGCTTCTCAAAAACAGAAACAGCAGTAAGGGTTGGTTACTTCAGACTCTGTGTTAGAGCCCTGGAAGGAGAGAGTGACCTCTGACCTCTCTGAGCCAAATGAACCACCTGCTGCAGATGAAACATAAAATAATGCTAGTACATCACCAGGGCCCTGTGTTTGACATACATGACTTAGAAACTATTTTGGACTGGACTGATCCAGGACAAAGGACGTTACCCACCCTGTAAAGCCCTATGAGACAAACTCTGATTTGTAAATGCGGGCTATATGAATCAAATTTGATTTGATTTGCATAAGTACAGGTATTCGTCACATGCAAGCCCTGGCAGGCGCCTTATGAAACATTTCTAGGTGCTCTTTGGAGGGTTGTGCACACGCACACACACACACACACACACACACACATGTGCCATAGGAGGCAGGAGTGAAATTGCCGTGTTGACACTAAATTGGCTCTAGAGCGCAACGTCTCAGCTTTCAGAAACCGTTTGAATTTTTCTGATAGTTCAAACTGGGACGGAGTTACGGTAATCTAAAGTGCGCATGCAGAAATGTGTTGCTGACGACGCGCTCGGTGCGAGCCATAATCCATTATATTTTTAGACTTTGATGCGGGCCAATGAAAAGTGGATGACGGGCTGCATTTGGCCCACGGGCCAGACTTTGGACATGCCTGGTCTATGATCTTGACATGATGTCTTTACGATGGCCTTGAAACCACTTCCCTCACAACAAATCAGTCACAGAAGACTTGAATCCACTTCATGACAAAATGATTGACATAGTTATTTTTGTAGTATTTGAATTAGTTGAAGGTGCCGTGTGTCATTATTGTCACTTCTATTGGTAGAAAAAAATCACAAAACAATTAAAAGATTTTCACAATCACCTTAATGTATTATCATTTTTAATGACCCTAAAACAAGTCCTTTAATGTTTATTTACAATAGAAGCGGGTCCTCCTTATGGGGGCTGCAATGTTTGTGCAATAGCAAGCTTGAAAGGGAAGGTGAGGGATACAACATCGAACTTCACCAATTCATGTCACCAAATCGTACACACTGCACCTTTAGTAATAAAAAAGGTCAATAACACACAAACAAAAATAATATAAAATCATGCCAAAGAGATTCTATTTGACTCCCAGTCAAAACAAATAGTGTCCAGGCACGTATACGACTTCACGTCCCCTGTTGTTTTCTCTTGTTGCATCGCCTCTGCCATGTTCTGTATGAGCAGCAACGTTTCTGTGTTTGTTTATTCTTGCTGCGCATCTGTCACATTTCCAAGGACCTTCTTCCTTACGTTGCTGTTGTTCACTTTGTGTTTGAGAGTGTTCAGTGACAGGAGCTGTGAGTCTAATGCTCAGAATCGAGACTAGATGTCTTTTTTTCGTCAGTGCACCTACGAATACCTACAGATCTGACATACACCTCCTCCTTTTATTGTTTGTGTTCAGGATGTGATGTGAAAACATCAGGGTTCCAAAACAGGAAGATTGTGTTCGTATCTTAGTTATTAAATCCAACCACACTGCTGAGCTCGTCTCCTGTCGGTCAGTCCAACACTGACTGACAGACCCAGCAGGAGGTTTTACTGTTCTTATCAAAAGTTGGAGCCGAGATGAGCAGGTCAGCGTGTCCAGGAATCTCAAGCACCGCTGCTCGCTGCCTTCAGGCTAGTCTTGATCTTCATCACAGACCAATAAAAAAAAACGAACCTCCTGCACATAAGGAAGTGAAAAAACTTGCAATTTTTAGGGTGGCCACGAGAAAGCCCCATATACTAAACGTGTGTTGGTCTCAATCAGTCATGTGTTTTCCTGTGACAGCTCTACAGAGGGTACATTTTTTTTCTAACTTCCTTATTCTTATTCTATCGACGTTTGAAATTTCTCTTTATTTGAGGGCGTGGCCTCTTGACTGACCTGGGCTCATACTGCAGGCACCGTGGACCCACTCCCAGCTCTGTGTGTCTAACTCTTTGCCCACTTTTGGATGAACCAGGGGGTTAGAGAAACTAGTCCTCTGACCAGAAGGTCGGGGGTTTGATTACCACCCCTCCACATGCTGCTCCATGTGGTGGCCTTGGGCAAGACACTGAACCCTACATTGTCTCATGGATACAAAGTGCTGCGAAGAGAAACAGTCTGAATGTTTGAGTGACTGGGTGAATGTAAACTCGACTGTAAAGTGCTATGAGAAGTCTTTAAGACTTGAAAAGTGCTACAGAAATACAGACCATTTAGTACGGATTTAGGCCATTTAGGCATCGGCAAAATGGCGATAAGTAACTCGCCCACTATGAGCCTCATAAGCACAGGACAAATCAGCTCTTAACACACAGGTTTTAAAGTCTGTGTAACTTCTCCATAGAAAAGTCTAATGAAGCTTGGTGCTTTGAAATTGATTGACAGCGGTAAAAACGTGAGGGTGTGGTGTGCAGGACTGGATGGTTGGAGTACGTAAAGTTGGCCCCTCCTCCCGTGGAAACACATATTACCAATTATTTCACCCAGGCTTATTATTCCCAAGAACTTCAGTTACCAGGAATTCACCTGGTAACTAAAGTTCCTGGGAATGTTTGTGAGAAAGGGAATTGGAAAAGCATCCCTTGGTACTAATTATTTCATGGTGTCACAAACACACGGTAATACGTTGGTTTGACAATGTCACATTATTTTGCGGACATGAATGCAGACACTGCAACTGATTTTGCTGTGTCGTGCTGACTCAGACCCACCCAGATGAACTGTCTGTAGGGTCCATGTTTATGTATTAAGAGGCAGACAGCTGTGTCCCTGCAGATGAATGCAAGAAGTGGGTCATTAAAGGTGAGTGTTGTGAGCCTGCACACAGTGTATACACTCTTACTGTATGCACTATTCTCATATCTAAATGAACCATTTGTTCAAATGCTATCATTGAAAGACAGCAGCACAACTCCCTTTGACTACCTCAAGCGGACGACCGAGTCCGTTCCTGTTGGTCTCGTGAACCTGTGGACAAACCAGCATATAAGCTGAGGATGAGCTGACCTCAGTTATGCGGCAGACGACCTTTCGTTTTGACCTTTCCTTAGCAACAATGCAATAAAGAATTGACCATACAGCTAGATGGAAATACTCTTGACATAGAGGCGTACATGTGATACTGTATTGTATTTCTCAAAGGATCAGTACTGATGTGTGTGTGATAGCTGAAGTTCCACAGTCCCTTTAAAAGTATTCAGAAATGCAGAGTAATCCATAGAAGCTTTAGCCTGACCTGACGACTGGGTAAATGGAGCGACAACAAACAATTTCTGTTTATTAATTTTATTGAAGGTGTCCTGGATGACAGTGAGGAGATGAGCAGTGTTGGAAACTAATGTCAGTTTAAATGCTGGGACAGCATATGCAGAGGAAGTTGTCATTGGAATCATCACTCTTTAAAAAAAAAATGCAATTAGAGGAAAAAGTGGGATTTGGGTCTGTCAGATATTAGCTCTGCATATTTATACTTGTCTCGTCAGCAATTCTGCGCAAGGACATGTCCCTGGAGGAGTGGAAACAAATATTGCATGTCACTTCTGTAACACAGAACTTTTTCCAGTAAGATGATGGGTGAGTGAAGCTGAGCTCTCAAAATATCAGAGCAAAGTCATTTCTGTAACATTTATTCAAGCACGACTCCACCAGACCTCCATGAGAGTCACCTGAAACAGAGCCCTAACCTGTAATCTCCCGCCAAAGGGTCACGTTTGCCACAAATCCAGCTCCAGCATGTCGTACCTCTCACCATGTCCCTGCGGTGGCTCTCAGTTGCCATTAAAGCTCAGAGGATATCGAGTACGTCCACTCTGGACTCCTGCAAAAACGTGGCAGGACGCTCCTGATGTAGATATACGTTCAAGGTGCAGTGTGTACGATTTGGTGACATGTAGAGGTGAAGTTGCCTGTTGTATCCACCCACCTCACCCTTCTGAGCGTGCAGGAGAACCTATGGTAGACTTCAGCTTTCAGTTGTCATTAGATCTTAAAAGATGTTTAGTATGTCCACTCTGCGCTATTGTAAAAACATGGCGGCCCCCCTAAACAGGACCTGCTCATGTAAATATACTTCAATAGGCTCATTTAAGGGTAAGGGGGGGAAAATCAAACATTTAGGTGAAACAATTCTTACACACTGTACCTTTTAAGGGCTCAATTTGGAGTAATATGAAAAGACAGTGACTATACATTCATACAAATGTCTGTATTTCTGTTGATAGATAGAAGTGACAAACATGTACTGAAATCTTACACACTGCACCTTTAAATAAATAATAGATTGATAAATGATCAAATATGCGGACAGTTATTTACCAATATGTTCGGTAGTAATTGAGAGCAACCATAATGGTGATGTGGCTCTCTGTGAAAATGAGACAAATACATTTGTGAGTATGACAATGACAATGCAAAGTACGAGCTCAATTGGGTCACAGTTTATGAAAATATGTTATGTCCTTCTAATTTTGCATCTCTTTTGATTTTTACTCGACCACAAAAGATGACATTTTGTTCTCTCTGTATTTGAGGTCCCATGAAACAACAAAACAAACACCAGTCCACCGATGTCTTTCCCTTTAAATTCCATTATTTTTCTCTATGTATCCAAAGATTGTGATTTCTAAAAAACAGCTTAACTCAAACGTACTGGACTCAGAGGAGAGGATTTGATTCGATCTTTGTCAGCTGCTGATTGAGGTTTGTTGTTGTGTGTAACTGGCAGAAGAAGTGTGTGAGTGGGTCTGAGTCAACATACATGACAGCATGTACAAAGACACCCTTTGCAAGTGTGTGGGCTCTGCGATGTGTCTTTGATCGATTTTGGACATCAGGCTTTATACTGACAAAACGATGGAGCATCTCACTTTTCAGTTTTTTTCTCCATTTTCTTCAAAACCACATATATGAATTTCAACATATAAAATAATGATTTTTTTGCTGCTGTGCTCCCCGATCACTCCATCAGTATGAATGAAAAAATGATTTTTTAAATTTATTTATTTTATCTTTTATAACTTGTCCTGTAACTGATCCTGTTGTTTCATTTTTATCCCCCGTGGAGAGTAATGAATATTAATGAAGGTCGTGTCTCTACGTGTAACCATGAAATACAGATATGCTATAGATAGAGTAAGGGGTTAGGGTTAGGGTTATGCCAACTACCTACCTTATCAGCACTACAAAGGATATGAAGCATGCACTTTGTTTTGAGGTCATTCCAACAGAAAAATAATAAGCAGACCACCGAGCACTAATGGTCACAGCCGGGGTCGACCTCTAATCGTCTCTGCCTCTCCATCTCCACTTCCATCATCCAATTCCTACATTCATTCTTTTCAACTGTTATTTAAAGCCAGTTAGCCGCGCATCCAATTTAAGAAAGATTGAAGGATATAAAAAAAAAAGTCTAAAAGATCGTTTGCGGGAGCTATTAGGTTTTCCCACCTGAATGTGAAGCTCAACTTTTGACCCGAGGCCCCTCCAGGGCAGATTCTCCTCTCGCACTAAATCCCAACGCGTCAATTAACACAGAGAAGAAGCATCTATCGGGAGCAGGAGGCCTCCCATGCTCTGCTTAATGAAATCCTGCAGATTACAGACATGAAGACGGATGAATACATGTGTTAACATGCTATGTGAAACTTTCTGTTGGGTTGTTGGGAATTTGTTCTTTGTGTTGTTGATACCTGGACCTAGAAAATTAATTCATGAAAATGCCTCAGAAAAAAGCAGAGGGGAAAATCGCGAAATTAGTTATGGCTGTCAGGGAGTGTGAGGTCGTGTTGTTATTATCTCAGTGCCATATTGGAGGTGTGTGTGTGTAGTGTGGGGGGATCACAGAGAATAGTGTTAGCTTCATTTAAAGGAGCAGTGTATAAGATTTGGTGACATCTAGAGGTGAAGTTGCATGTTTTAGAGAGGACCCGTATATGTAAATATTAATTATTTGGCCCAGCGTGTGTGTGTGTGTGTGTTAGAGTATGACAGAGTAGAGAAAAGAAGAAACAATAAAACAATTACATACTGTCTTCAAAATTCTAGTTTTGGATGCAATGGTGTAGGATCAGTCACCTCAAAGTAAGGAATCCACGTTTGTCATTAAGTGTGCGTTTGATCTTCATCTTAGAAAAAAAACAGTTGTCGTTATGGTGATTCATCGGCCGCAGCTCCACAATGTATAACCATCAATGACTTGACGTTTCACAATAAGCTTCAACATTCATGCCTTGCTGTTGTCATGGCGCAGTTTTGCCGTCTGTTCCCTAATCTCACCACTGCAGAGTCACGCACACACACAACTTCTGTGTGGCGGTAACAGCTGATAATGGATAATTAAAGCTGCTGCTTTCTCTCAAACTGTGCTTAAAATTTTCCTCTGCTGTGAGAACAGATCTCTATTTCCATCTCCCACCAATTGTTCATGCTTTGTTTTTGTTGTTGTCAGATCCAAAGTCATTCAGATTGGGAGATTAAACTGTGCTTGTTCCTTTGTTTATTCCACAGGTTCTTAGCAGCACTGGCAACACAACAGTGTGTCATTGTTTTTATTTTGGAAAAGAGCTGAAACAATTAATCATTGAATCGACTCTAATCGATTATACTATTACAATTTTGTTGAATCAAATAATCGAATCTGTAAAGGTACAGTCTGTAAAATTTGGTGACATCTGGTAAAGTTGCATGTTGTATCCATCACGTCACCCCTCCCATTTGAGAATGCAGGAGAACCTATGGTCGACTTCAGTTGTCATTAAAGCTTAAAGGATGTTTTTGTATGTCCACTCGGGGCCCCATAGGGTGGAGCCGCTCCTGCTGTAAATATATGTTTAAAGGGCTCATATTAGGGTTAACTAAAAAGCGAGTCATGCATTAGGGTGATTATACATTTGTAAAAATGGCTTTAATTGTTGATTGGTGATTCAAATAGAAGTGACAACATCTAACCAAAATCGTACACACTGCGCCTTTAAACCATGTTTTGCTGTAAGTGTTGGTTAAGGAACTGATGTAACACATGCTACTTCTCATTTAAGAGATGCATGCACACACACACACACACACACACACACACACACACACTTCCCAGTGACGGTGTCTATAGGCCGACTAGACATGAACATGTCAGGTGATAAGTTGGATTATGATCATGTCATTTTCAGACACATTTTTGTCTATTCAAATAACCGGTTCATCGAATCGAAGAAAATAATTGATAGATGCATCGATTTCAAATATAACCAATAGCTGCAGCTCTACTTTGGAATGTCTGAGCGGGTGACAAAGGGATAAATTGATGTTTAATTGAAGATAAACAGATTCTTTTTCTCTGCTTTGGTCCGCTGACAAACACTCTGCTTTAGATTCACGGCACTCTTGGTTTGAAAGTCGGCCCTGGAGGCTGTGACAGTGATGCACCATTTGTTATCCCTTTTGTTTGTGTTGTTCATCGGTGTGGGGACGTGGGGTCGGATGAATAAGGGTTGGTATCACAGGTGACAGGATGTTTCAGGACTCGTACACAAACTCAACTAATTGACATGCAAATCAGTGCGGCACTGTGTTTGCTCCACGAGAGGCTCGTAACGCTCCCTGACCGTCAAAGACACTGATACAGAAGTGTGGGACAGCAGAGGCACTTTGTCTCTTTGAGCTGCAGAGTAACTGCCCTCCGGCTCCCCGACTCGCCTCAGCTAAGCACACATCTGAGCTCGCTTTAGATCCCATCTGTTCACGCACACACATCCGCCTTTGTACATCATTTATACACGGTCCCTGTCCCTAAACCATCCACATATTGGTCCCCTATTAGTTTTGCAGGGAATGTGAAATGAAGCAGCCACCATTTCCATTTTGATTCAGTGGACAGGTCTGCAGGCGCGATGTCTCTGTACTCTGTGGACTTTCTTCTTTCTTTAGGACATTTTAGAATGTTACAGAAAAGACAGAGACACGGTTCAAGGTTAACGAGAGGTCAAACAGATGTTGTTTATTAAAAAGAAAAAATACAACATAAATAAGAAAATTAAAAAAATATATACATTGTCAAAAATTTAACACATTAGTATCACAGTTTTTTGTACACAGTTTTGTGTTTTTATTTTCTTAAAGAAATACCACTTTAATATTGTTATGGCCTGCCCCTCTTCCTACTGATTGGCCATCTTGCTTCCTGGGTGGAAGTTGTGGGCAGGTCATCAGCCCACTTTGCCTCACTTGTGTGGATGTGGACTGGAGTCTTTAAGGGCTTTCTAACCCTGCAGTCTCTCTTGCTGCTTCCAGACTTGGGCTTGGTTCTGGGTTTCCACCTGCCAACTGGAGCTAATTATTTGTTTGCTCCTGCATTCAACGCACAGCACACCTCACTCACCCACACACGGCTTTCATGACTGACACTCTACATTTAATCCTACACATACTTTTTGGTTTACTTTTATTTAATTTCTACTTCAACTATTTAAGTGATCTAAGTTGAAGGCAAAATACTAACTAATAAACTATACTATACTCCATGTGTGGACTTTTTGCCACTAATTGGCCTGGTTTCTGACAATAACTTAAAATATTCTTTGCATAAATCCATGTTTAAAGTTTATTTCTTGACACTGGCTGTACCATCTTTTACTTTTCATCAAAGTATCACAAATTTTGAATATAAATATAAATAATAAAGTGGAATACTTCATTTATACATATATATGCAAATGCGTATTATCACAAATTGTCAGCAAAATGGAAAAGAAGGAACATTGTCGTCGCAATCAATATTGCACCACTTGTTCTGTTTGATGTCAAAAGTTTTTGGTTTTTTTTAATGTAGTACATGATTGGTCAATTGTTATACTTTTCTCTGAAGAGATGGGAGGGAACAATACACCACCCAACGTCCAAAGTGAAGCAAGAATCCAATGCTTTGAACATGTCAGCAAACACATGGGAGAAAGTGCTTTGACAGTCTCACATAGGGCTTTCACACCAACTTACTCAAAACCTTGGTGCTTCCTCGAGAACCGGCCCGAGTTCAAACCAGTTAAAAGGGAACCAAAGAAGGAGGACCTTGCTCCTCACTACACAGGTGGAAGTAAACATAAACGTAAAGAAACCTTGTGCAATATAGAGAGGAAGAGAATTGAATCTGCGATCATGTAAATAAGATAAAGAACTATGCAACAACGCTTTTTAGTTTGTGGAAATGCTAATATAACTTACACAACATGACACGCCCACTGATGATGTCACGGTTCCCATGGGAGAACAATTGTTCAGTTCCGCTGAGAACATACTTTTCAGGTTTCAAACCGTCCGTCCTCCCCCAGTCTGAACGCGCCGGCCGGTTCCAATTTTGGTTCGGGAACTGGAACTGTGCCACTTCCCTGCCAGTGTGAAAGCCCTATGAGAGACAGACAGACAGGAAGTGTGCATCACAGCACAGTCACTGACACGTTGCCATTCCATTATGCCGTGTACCCCCCCCCCCCTACCCCCCCACCCACCCCACACACACACACGCTGGCTCTTTCTCTGTGAAATGGAAACCTTCTCAATCACTCACACAGTGCTGCTGGCCTGCTCTTTATTTCACTCATCCTCTCTCTCTTTCTCTCTCTCTCTCTCTCTCTCTCTCTCTCTCTCTCTCTCTCTGGCTGGGAGCTTATCTGAGAGGCTCAGCTGCTGGTGGACCGTCCACAGAGAACCTCAGGCCACAACAACAACAACAACAACAACAAGAGCTGCAAAAAAATGGAGAAAAAGAGGCAAATATAGCCTCTCTTTGGCATCGGGTTATTTATATTAAGTGGTGAGACACTTCAACTGTTCACCGTGACCTCAACTTGAAATGTGTGGAACAATAAGCTCCCTGCCATTCCTCTGCACGCGTGATGTATCATGAAGTTCCACTGAAATGGAAATACGTTTGTTTGTTTGTTTTAATGCAGGGTGGCAATGGAATAGATGGAATGTTAAAAAAGTCCATTGCATTTTAAAAGATCCTATTTGCCATAGATATTCTTTAAATCCCATTTCAATCTTTATTTAAACCTTCAAACAGCAGAAGTACGCATCAGACCTTCTGATCTGGAGTATAAGAAACTTTTGAACTGTTATGTTAGAAGTCAGCGTCTAAAAGCTTATTAGCTGGAATTTTAATTCACTGGCTCTGCATGCATAAAATGCAGGGGGTGATAATGGCAATGCATTAATATGGTGCTACTTTCACACTTTACAGCCCAAGTCATATTCACCCACTCTTACAGCACTTCACACACACACACACACACACACACACACACAAACACACACACACACATCATTTGTCTAAGTATTAAGTATTTTTAGCGAGTGACTTTAGTAGTATGAACAATGTTGAACAACATAGAATAGATATAGAATAGAATAGAAAGCCTTTACTGTCCTTGTCTGTCTTACAAGCAACAAAATTAGGAGCGCAGCTCCAGTTAGTGCAAAATGGAAAAAAGAAGAAACAGATGCATGGTAGCAGCACAGAAATAAAACAACTGCAGCGTTGTACATACATTTTAACAGCAGCATTCCACTGTATCTATAGCAACACTGTATTACAAGTACAGCAGCATAAGTAAACAAAAAATTAAACAAAAAACCATAGCAGCATTGTGTTGTATAAACAACACAGTGCGGGTGATGGCACAAAGTAAAAAGGAATATTATAAATTGTATATTTACATAAGGTGAGGACATAGTGTTGATATATATATAAGAGCTGAGTTATTATATATTTCAAGAATTTGTGGTGCTGCTCTTTGCAGACAGTCCCTTGGTATTTGTCTCACTGACAGATGCATGGCTGACAGATTTTACCAGGATGAGACCCAGGTTGTCAAAGAAAATCTAAAGAAGTGAAATCACGGGATGCTGGACATGAAAACTAAGTGGGAAGATCGACGTCTTAATGAGAAGGGAAATTGCCCTTTTAAATTCTGCATCTGTAATCCATTCATTGCCTTTTTGTTTTTGTTTTTTTCTCTTTTCAAAGTGCTCTGTCAAATAGATTTTTAAATTCTAGTAATTATTCATGAATTCTGTCTGTCGTGAAATGATGCACTTTTTAATATTCTTGTGAATCCCTCTTTGAATATCACTGAATTCATTTCATTAGTACATTACTGATGTACTTGTTCTATTTACGTCTATAAATGAATAAACACATTTTCAAATGAACGATTAACACGCATTATAATACAATTAATTCATTGATCACTGTCGTTATGATGTTAACCATGGTACTTCTTCATAGATGGAACAGGAAATACATATAATTACAACATTTAATTGAAAGATTATCTCATTATTTATTCTCATTATTCCTAGTTCGAGATGGTGCCTTTTATTGTACGGGGAAAATGATAATTTGAAAAATAAAATTTGAAACATAAACAATCACAGAAAATTCAGTTGTTTGAGATAAATAAATGGCATAAAATGTGAATCAATAACAAGTGTTACACCATGAGTCTCTGCATGGCTGAACATCACAATCATAAACAGAAGACTTGGAATGCCCCAGTTATTCATCAGAATAATGTTTTTCAGGTATTTATGGGTTTATGGCTTAACTAGCAGAGGAGTCATGGAGGAAGTGTTGATTATAAAGGTTATGAGTTAAATGGTGATTGGGGTAAGGAGCTGCAGCAGTGTGAAGTAGATGTGGTTGTTGATTGGTGTGAGGAGAAGCAGGAGTGTGACAGACTAGAATAGAACATTCTCATTGAGCCCACAATAGGGAAATTCACATGTGACGGCAGCTGTCCATGGAAAAGGCAGAAGAAATGTGCAATAAAGATGTGCAATTAATAAAATAAGAAAAGGAACAAAGTATGAAATAAAAATAAAAAGTATACACAGGATGAAATTAAAGGTTAATGAGTTAAAGGTGAAGTGTGGGATTTTTAGTGCCATCTGGTGGTGAAGCTTAAGTATACAACTAACTGCAAGTGCTCCAGCTCAGCCCCTCCCTTTCTGAGCTACGGTGGCCCCACGACTTCAACAGCCTAAAGCAATGACTGCCCCATGGCTTCAACAGCCTAAAGCAATGACTGCCCCATGGCTTCAACAGCCTAAAGCAGCCACTCAGAAGAGACGGGTTCTTTTATATCAGTTATTGGTATATTTACAATATTCCTTACGTCCGTAAACATTAATCAACACTCTAGTTATCGTTGCAGTGTCACAGCTTCTGCGTTCATATTTTTATGTTGATCGTAGTCTGATCACTGAGCTACTGTCGGTTAGCCATCAAGCTAGCATTAGCTGCTATGCTACGCCGGTGCTGCAGGCCTGAGAGCGGGGAAGCTCCAGAGCTGCATAGATACGGCCCATGTAACAGCAGCTCGACACGAGCAACACAGGTTTGTTTATTCAGCACTTTTATAATTTACTCTATTCCTAGTGTTTCTGTATGATGTTGGCAGGAGGCACATGCATGTTTGTTCCCCGAGTTGTTCCCGGGGAGTCGGTAAGAACTCATGTGACAGGAGTTGAAGTTCAGTTCATAGCCACTCTAATTATTTGTAGGCACAGACAGGGTAGAACGGGCATTGATGGTGAAAACTGCGGCGTGAGTGTGATTTCGCAGATCGGAAGTACAAGGGAGTGCGTCGCTCGGTCATTTCTCCAGGTGCGGAGACAAGTGAGGCAGGAGGGGCGTTAACAGTTCACACAATAATATCCAACCGGACACTGGAACCAAATCAACTCATTTACTTTGAATATCTCTTATTCATTTCATGCACAGAAATCATTGTTTGTCATTTGCACTCATTCAACTGTTATATTCATTCAACTAAATATCAATAAACAAAACAGATGAGCTGCTGTTATTTTGAAATCACTTCATAGATATATTTATGAAATGACACAGTAACAGAACAATGACGCACGTGAAGTCCCATCTCATCTCCAGCTACATGGAATTGAGGTCCTGCTGAAAACACTAGCATTACTCATTGGTAATAATAATGATACTAATTTAATTTAAGATATAACATGAACTGTTACCTTTGCTGAAGACTGGGGGCTTTTGGAAACTCTGACCTTTTGGACACTCATCTCTGTATAAATGAAAAAAACGATTTTCAATAATAACATCACTCCGCTACAATAACTAACAAATACAGAAGACAACAATGTAAAGAAAAACAAAGAATGTGTATGTGGAGGGGGGGATGCAACGAAACAAACTAAATGAGGCTGTGTCTGTAAAGAAATAACCGATGTTTTCTTATACTGCATCATCATTAATTCTACTGTGGTAGGAAATGCTAACATGCTAACAACAAAGCGTTAGCCTCCATGCTAACAACAAACTGCTATCATCTGTAAAGAGAATTTACGTCTTCAGCAGGAAAGTGTCGATGTCAGCGTCAGTTTACACGTTTTGTCTCATCACAGATGCGCAGGCCATTCCAGTGTTGACTGTTGTAGTTGCTGCTGTTGCCGTTTAGCCTCGTCATCTCCACTCCTGGAGTGTGGAGCCGGTCACGGCTCGTGTACCTGCCGCGTCAGATACTGAGTCGGGATGATCCTCGGTTGCGTGACCGGTTTCACCGAGTAAACACAATCCTCCATAGTGCCCCGTTGAGACCCAAGTTTCAACAACAACAACAGTTTGTGTTCTTCCTCTACAGTTTCAAAAGCTCTTCCTAGAGCAAGTCAGCCGCTTGAGAAGGGCTGCTTGTCTCAGAGCCGTTCTGTGCATGCGTGAGCTATTTCTTTAATCGCTAAAGAGTCATTTGTCCTGCCTCGCCGCCCGTAGTAACATGGCCACTACACCGGAAAAGTAATGGCGACGGTCTACATGGGTGTCGGGCCGGCATATCGTAACTTTAACACGTTGATTTATGTATTATAGAAACACTCAGGTTAATGTATTAGGTTCATTAACCAAGTAATAAAACACATATTTAAGCACTCCAATTAGATTTATTTTTTGTGATCGCCTAAGTTTCATCACCAGATGTCACTAAAAATCCCACACCGCACCTTTAAGTTATATTATAATATAAATGATATATTATATATTAAGTTTAGTTATATAATATGACAGCACAAACTCCACTCATTGCCCATTATACATTCTTCATGATTTTGATGAAGAAGAAGTTTATTCAGACATATAAAAAAAACACTGCAAGCCAAACACTTTTATAACTTGACGTGTGGGAAGAAGTTAGTATTTATTTAATCCCACACCTATTTCCTACACATTTCAACTAAATATACAACTAAGTATACACAGTGCAGCAACCGATAATGTAATACCTGCCAATAACATAATCATTTTGGCCATTTTAAATGTAATAAAGCCAATAACGTAATAACTTGCCAATAGTGTAACAAAATGTTTGAGCCAATAAAGTAATAACATTTTTCCAATAGAGTAATAGATTATTACGTTGTTGGCTTATTAAAAAAAATCCCTTGTTAATGTAATTACCAGCCAATATCGTAGTAACTTATTATGTTATTAGCTTAAATATTGTACTACATTATTGGTGAGTTATTATGTTATTGGCCTTATTACATGTAAAACAGCTCAAATCATGACATTATTGGCTGTTTTTACGTTATCGGTTGCTACACACAGTTCTGGCTCCAGAAAATGAATTCCCAGGATAGAGTCTTTCAACATAATGAAGTATAGTATAGATTTATTCATTCTACATAACACTTCCTGACAGTGATGGAATCTATGGGTTAAAGCGTCTGCAGTATGTAAAATATTCCGTCTGAACATTTTATTGACATATTGCATTTTCAGTCCCTCACTCACTCTTTTTTTTCATATATCCTTGTTGAGACCCGATGAGAGGTGTATTTGATCCTTCCTAACACTGTTAACCTGTGATGTCATTGATTGATGATGCAACACTGCTGCTGGGGGGGGGGGGGGGGGGGGGTGGGGGGGGGGGGGGGGGGGTTTGATGACGAGCGCCAAACTGTCCCTTTATCGACGGAACCCAACTGGAAGAGGAGAGCATCAGCATAATATATCTCTTGACCCTGTAGTTTCCCTTCTCCAACTCCTCTCATGTGAATCGATGGTATCGATGGGCCCCTCAGGAGATGATCCAGTTGGAGTGTCTCTCTTTGTTTACACAGCAGCATACGTCATGTTGGTCATCATCTGCATTTGTAAAGTGAATATTAGGAGAAAACATGTTTTTGGGGGGTGACAAGTGGCTCAGTGGTTAGAGCAGTCGCCTTTGGAAGCAAAGGTCCACTTGGGCCCTGTTGCCAGGTCACTAGCCCCGACACTGATACCCCAAAAAAGGCCCCGTGCGTACTGGTAGAAACATCCCGCGACCCAGAATACTGGATACGTGGTAGAAGATGACATGACAACAAGTTTTAGTTGCTCTGAATACATGAACCAACCATTTGACTTAATCTGGTGCACATGGCATGTAGAACTGGTGAGGCTAGATTTTCGATTGAGGAAAAGTGCTGTTTACAGTTTGTTTACTGTTGTTGTTTTGGTCAGAGGTGCCAGTAGAGATAAGTTTGGCTGATATGGAAAACTGTGTAGACCAGGTCTGTCAAACTCATTTTAGTTCAGGGGTCACGTATGTCTCAATTTGTGGTGGGGACCAGTAAAATCACAGCATAATGACCTATAAATAATAATTAATCCAGATTGTTCCCTTTATTTTAGTGTGAAAAGTACAGTTATAAATTCAAAGTTGCATTGTGTAAGATTTCAGCCATTTGTAACAAATAATTACATACTGAGATTTTCATGATTTTATAAACACCTAAATGGTGTATTTATCCTTATTATTCTATTACCCTTAAATTAGTCCATTAATGTAGATTTACCTGAGCGATGGGTCCTCTCTGTGGGGAGCCGCCATGTTTTTACAGTAGCCCAGAGTGGACGTACTAAACATCTTTTGAGTTTTAATGACAACTGAAATCTACCATAGGTTTTCCTACATACTCAGCAGGGTGAGGGTGAGGTGATGGATACAACATGCAACTTCACCTCAAGATGTCACCAAAACGTACACACTGCACCTTAAATGAAAGTACACTGCATCAAAATTTAAACTGATTCATAAATGAAAATGTATCTCGTCAATATAAGCAACGTAAACCAATACACAGCTTTTTACATTTTGTAAAATTATCCCGTGGTCCGCATGTTTGACACCTCTGGTTCACTTTAAATCGGAATATAATAACCTATCCAGTGCCACTGACAACTTTAAATCCTCTACTATGAAATATCTATTTTCCTAATGATCGATAACTTTTGAGGGTAACAACATATGAGATGGTTAGTGCAGATTTTAAATGAGTACAAACACCTTCGCCAGGTTCTGTGTCTTTGTGGCATTTCCTTGTTGTGCCGCTTAGTTCTTGTTTGTCTTTGATTTGTCTTTGCTCTGCTTCACTGTCCTCTGATGTCATCTATGCGCAGGATTAGTAGGATACAAGATTAGATAGTTGCCACTATCCGCCAGAAATACCAGGCAACATAGCTAATTATTCGTTAATGTGCAACCCTGGTGAACTGTTGCATCTAATATGTTATGACACTTGGAAGGGGTGCAGATGATTAAATGATATGTCATGTGGCAGTTGGCAAAACATGAAGTGTCGCCAAACTTGCCAAACTTTGTTATTTTTATTCAAAATTGAGGGAAATACTTTTAAATTAAATATAAAATACATTGCATGTTACATTTATTTATATAGGTCATTTCACCGTTCATTGATATGATAGAGAAATCAGAAGGAATGTTGAAGAACACGACTTCACATTGCTACAGACACTGACAGAAAAAAAGAATAATACTAAATCTGCGATCTGATTTCATGTAAACATTTTAGGCATGTGTTCATCATGTTTAGAGAAATATTACTTGCAGAAAAAAACTAAATAAACCGGGGTGAAAAAGTAATTGTTTTGTGGTTATTGTTATCAACAATGGACTATAAGGAGATTTCATTTAATCCTGCACGTAAATTTAGACCTTTCAAAAAAATGTATAAAACTAGAATGATTGTTCAGATTTAGTATGAATCAGGAAAAATAACTGAATGTAATTCATAATGACAACTGTTCAATGTAGGTTTTAAATATCACCAGTCTCAAACATTGCACTTTCAAGGAAGATATTTTTTTTCAACCCACTCAAATCCACTTAAATCACAAAAACCATGTTTATATTACTATAATTCCCATGTACCATTGTTATGACGTAGTTGCTTAGTTCACCTCTGTGAATCATACAACATGCAGATCTATTTGGTCCATGTGTGATACACTACATTCCCCTATTCACCAACTCATTGCAACACCTTGTTGAATGGATTTTCCTCTGTGTGTTTGTGGTATATCCAAGGGGTAACCTCCAGTGCAGTTCACAGGTTAGCCACTGGGGGCTGACTCCAAAAGGGAGCAAATCCCCAAAGACTCCCATGTTAAAATAGTCAACTTTAGAGGTGAATGAAACATGTTTAAAGTCTGGCGCGATTTTTTTCCTGTGACAACTGAACGGGGGGTGAATTCTTTTCTAACTCATTTGTTATTTGATCAACATTTGAAATTATGCATAATTGTGGGCATA
This sequence comes from Chascanopsetta lugubris, assembly GCA_016785325.1. Classification (NCBI taxonomy): domain Eukaryota; kingdom Metazoa; phylum Chordata; class Actinopteri; order Pleuronectiformes; family Bothidae; genus Chascanopsetta; species Chascanopsetta lugubris. The sequence continues at coordinate 48,724 of JAFBJT010111791.1, forward strand.
GCCTCTTGACTGACACCTGGGCTGACCTGGCACATGCTGCAGGGGTGATGCAACGGCACCATGAGCCTGCCCACAGCTCTGTGTGTGTTTTGGCTCTTTACCACTTTTACCAGGGGGCATGGCGGCTCAGTTGGTAGAGCTGTTGCCTCTCAGCAAGAAGGATCTGTGTTTGATTCCCTGTGTGGAGTTGGCATGTTCTCCACGTGCAACCCGGGGGGTTCCTCCTTCCATGAAATCCCCTCTAAAAAACATTGCGAAACCGTCTCCTGACCATGGACAATGACAAGAAGTTGGTCCCTGGGCGCCGGAAACAATGGCTGCCCACTGCTCCTATCTTAAGTAGGACGAGTTAGGGCATTGGTAAGATGACTGACAAGTGACACGCCCACATTTTGCTTCATAAGCACTCTAACTCTAACTAACGGGTGACGTCATGGTCGCTACATCCATCTTTATATACAGTCTGTTGGTAGATCTTGAGAAGTTGTTGGTGTGGGGTGTTGCAGACTGTTTTTCCATCACCACCTCAGACTCTATTTGAGTCATGGGATGGATTTAGGCACCTGCAAGAAATCTTTATATAAAATGCAATTGAACCTTTTCCAGACGTAAAGTTTTATCTTGCTTCAGGACAGATGACTCTCGGTGCTTCCATTTGATGATAGAAACACCAGATATCTTGCAGGATTTGGGGATTTTGGCACTTTTCAGTTTGTCTCAGTTTCATTCGGGTGTTTAGTATTCTGCAGTGGCCCTCGGGTTGACTCGGCTCATCGTGCAGAAGCTCCTCCTGCAGCTTCTCGGGGGATGGTAATGTGCAATTTGCCGTCCCGTTATGTTTTGCATTCTCACTGTCAACATAAGAGGCCTGTCACTCAGGCTGTGTCATGTTGCGAAGCCGCTCACAGCGCTGATTGCAATTTATTCACTTTTTCTATTTCTGAATAACTTGTCTGCAACAACACTGCAAGAGATCTAGCTGCTAATTCTACAATCGTGTGCGACACACATCTCAAGGACCATTACATTCAGTGTTGATGGAATAAAGAGAACGACGTGTACCTGCAGTCTTATTACTTGAGTGGTATTAGTGTCAAATTGACCCGTTTTACATTTTTACAAGAGGAAAAATGGTACAACGTAGAGCTGCATCTTATCTCTTCATACATGAGAATTCATCAGCCCCTTGACCTTTACCAAAAGTGAAGACCATACAAGGGTTGAATCACTATGGGCATTTGATTAAACATTTTGTTGATAAATAGTTCATAGAACATGTGTAATGACCATTGACACGGAAGAACCCAAAAAGCAGAACTCAGACTAGAAAGTTCAAATAGAAATATTTATTAAACAAAAGGAGGACAGCAAGACACAGCTTGAAAAAAAAACAACAACTAAGGGAATATCTAAAAAGACAAAACTCATTAGAGGATAACTAGAATAACTAAAGACCCATCTAAAAAGACAAAACTCATTAGAGGATAACTAGAATAACTAAAGACCCATCTAATACAACCAAACACTAAAAAAGATGAACAAAAAGTGCCGTGCAAAAGACACAGTTAGAGACTAAACTAGACAAGACACAAGGTGAATCAAGAACCAAAAAACCTGGCAGCTCAGCAGGATCGAGGACATGACGTGGAAGTGCTGGTCGGTAGCGACATGAGACATGACAGAACAAACTGGCAACCAGACTAGATATACTCAGGGGTTAATGGGACGCAGTTGGAGCACATTAGGGCGGGGCTGACAATCACACAGGCGGGAAACACAGGAGGCAGGAAGGGCAAGTGACCTGAAATGAGAGGACAGTTACTCTTCAAAATAAAAGACAAGATGTGCAAGACAGGACAAAACGCACAGTGACATCAACTTGACACACCCGTGCTCCACATGTTATTTTCTGAACATGAATCTAACGTAAACATGTACAAAACAAAGTACAGAACAAAACAGTATTTTTAAAAATTTATGGTGATAAAGTTTTAAATAAAATGCCCCTCGGTGTCACTTTGAAGTGTGTCAAACTTCAAACACACATGAAGGCAGTGAAATCTCAACATATTAGTCATTGTAACCATTTATTTTTTGCAATAGCCCATATTGGACCTACTAAATATTTTTTGAGTTTTAATGACAACCGAAGTCTAACATTCCCCTGCATATTCAGAAGGGTGAGGGTGAGGTGATGGACACAACATACAACTTCACCACTAGAGGTCACCAAATCGTACACACTGCAGCAATAATACGTATGAATATCTTTATCTATTCCCTTACAGCAAAAAAAGTTGTTTATGGTATTAACTTGTGCTTAACAGAAAACATTATTATGTATCTTTGCCGAGCCTTAACCTGAACACGAACTATTCACTAACATTATAAAACACGAATGGTGTGGACAGATTAAAAGTTTGAAAAGACTGGGAAGACATTCTGAGATGTACAACACATCCAGGTGAACCTGTGCGGCCCCTCTGGCACATCCAGGAACCTGCTGTCTGACAGTGAGCAGTGGGCTTGAATAACCCATTATTTGTCCTGACTGCGGTGACTCAGCACTAACACCTTTACTAAATTATTGTCATTTGATGATTAAAATGCTTCACCTTTACTTTTTCCACCAAAGGTGCAGCTGGGGCCATAAGTCTTGCATATGTAATTTAATCAAATTTGATTTAGCATGCAAACATTTAGTTAGTTAGATAAATGAGAGAAACGGTGGCCCCATTCCAAGCCTCTGGGCTTGAACTGGAAGAAATGATACGACTGAAAATGACATGGTGTAACCTCCTGCGGGGATGTAGCGGCACTGACATCCTCAACATGGCAGAGGTGTTAAAACCTCCCACTGGCTGAAAATACTGTTCTAGCCTCAAACTTGTAATGAGAGCCATTATTTGAGGAATGTGTAACCAAGGTGAAATCTGATGAGATATTGTGTTAAACATACGATATCTAGAAAATGAGGCTAATATTGACACTTCAAGTCGCACTATCAGCATCCAATTGTAAGGAGCAGCTGCCGGCGCCGAGGCAGCAGAGATTAGATTCTCTGTCTGCGACCACATGTGAAGACACACACACACACACACACACACACACACACACACACACACACACACACACACACACACACACACACACACACACTTTAATTCACCTTCTCTTCCTTAGAAGCAGCTCCATCATTTACTGTTTCTTTTTTCCACTCAGTCAGAGCAGCATTCTGAGGTCTGTGTTAATAACATCTCTCACTCATAGCACCTCATCTCCTTTGAGATGGTCCAGAGCACAGGCTCCTGTTCAGTTATTGTTATTTTGTTTTGTTTCCTAAGATCTCTCCAATTGTTATTACCGCCGGGCATATCTGAGAGAGTACCGCTGCTGCTGCTGTCTAGGGACATACATACGCTCACCATCTGATGTATTTATTATCCTCTATGGTGCAGCTAACACAGTAATGTTCTCAGTTACTGAAGATGCATCAACTTTGCAGCTTTGTGAATGAAGGAAATCCAAACACCATGTGATTGTTGCTTTGGCACAATATTTTAGACCAGGGTTTCACTTTCACTGAAGGGCCACATCAGCATTATGGTGTTGCGACCGCCAGACTGTAAAAATAGAATCACTCATCAAAGTGTGAAATAACTGTGATCATGTGAAATTATTATCTATTATTATCAAGTTACAAATACCGTGTATAGGTTTGCATATATGTAATGATATATGTAAACATTAGGGTAACATGAAACATTTTCATTGAGCAGGTTAATCCACATTACTCTAAGACAAATATCAAACACAAGATATTACATTTACTTTGTTAAAAACTATTTTTGTCACTGTCGAAAAGAGCAGAAGTCTGAATGTAAACCAAGGGGCAGGTGGATGAAGCAAGTGAAAAGACTTGCAGTTCATAGGGTGGCCACTGGGGGCTGACTCCAAAAGGGAGCAAATCCCCATAGACTCCCATGTTAAAATAATCAACCTCAGAGGTGAATGCAACATGTTTAAAGTCTGGTACAAACTATGACAACTGTACGGGGATGACTTTATTTGTATTTTATTGATGTTTGAAATTCTGTGTAATTAAAGGCATGGTCTCTTGACTGACATCCGAGCCGACCTGGTACGTACCGCAGATGAGCTGACGGTACGACGAGCCGACCCACAGCTCTGTGTGTGCTCCACCTCTTGAATGAACCAGGAAGTAGGAGGAGTTAGGATTCGGCAAGATGGCGAATTAGGACATGCCCACTATTTGCCGCAAGACCAGAGACCAATGGATGACGTCAGGGACACTACATCCATCTTTATATGATGTAAACACACAGAATACACTACTACACATACAAAGTATCTGTAATAAACAAAGATGTCTTTCAGGATCTCATTCATTTCAATATTAAGACAAATCATCAGACCATTTAGGAATTTTACAAAATTATAATCCAATTCAAACTTCACAGGATGCAACCCATGACCTGTTGTGACATAACAGTCTTTCCCCTTCAGGACGTCTGACTAGAATCCTGACCGCGCAGCGAGTGTAAGCAAATAGCACGGCTGACTGCATTCTCCGGCGTTTCTAATTTAATGAAAAATGAACTTATTAAAATCTCTGCTGCTTAAACCAAATCCTGACATCAGCGTCAGAACAGAACAGGGTGCAGAAAGTCAGATTTCTGCAGGACTTAAACTAATTGGAAGAGACGGATGCAAGCGGAGCTTAGACGAGGCGTTTCTGAAGGCACAGAAGTAAATACCAAGACAAAATGATTCCCATGACTGCACTAAGTCTTCCTGTTTAATACTTAGTGCCTGGACCTTATTCATTACCACCAGAGTGTTTCTCTCCCTCTCGCCACACATATCAATTCACTTTACTTAAATGCATGTCCAACTTTGTTGCAACATCAGCTTATAACATGCCTTTACATTTGCATTAGGCCTCCAACTTCATTTCTTTCTCTAAACTGCTCTCTGGAATTAGTCTCGTTCAGTTAAAGCTCATCTGGCGACCAGGATTAAATGGTATGAGGCTGCGGGGCGACATGTTTATTTGTATTCATGTCATGGTGAGAAAAAGTGCAGCACAAACAGGCCGTCTTTTGTACTTTAGGATTCTTCAAATGAAACCAGCTAGCTTTTAAAAGGCCCTTTGTATCCAGCTTCGGGCACATGAGTCGATATCCAGTGCTTTCATCTAATGGTTCTGCCTCTTAGGGAAATACAAAAGCTGATTTTCAGTCTTTTTCTCTTGATTAGCCAACAAGAAACTTTTATAAAGAGGGAGACTTTGAAATTAGAACTGGACTTATTTAATACAAGCAGGGAGGGCTGGGACTATTATCCCCGCACAGCCTTCAGCTTCACCAAATAAGATGCACAATAAACAACCGCATTTGCACACTTTCCTTTTTCCATTTAATTATAGTCCATTATACAAATAAGGACTCGCCAATAAAATGAAGAATAATGCCTCACTTCATTAGTATTTTCATTTTCCCTTTCATTGCATGGTGCAAACTGATTGTGACGTGTCAGTGCTTGCGACAGCTGCTCTGAGGAAGCAGACATCTTCCAGCATGACGCTGTGCAAGATTAATTTGATCAAAGTCAATCTATGGATACTTTTGCGTTGAATCCCCTTTTTTAGCAGCATGACTCATCAAAAGACCAACAGCAGGAGTAATGTTCACTTAACAATCCATCAACGAACTTGTCTGCCTGTCATGCTCTGCTCTCTTCTCCTGTGCCTCTGAATGATGTATTGTCATTATTGAGTCAAACTGTTCTTTAAAGTCTCGTTTTTATCATTCGTGTGCAGAGATTTCTGTGCAAAATTAGAAAACGTGTTTATTACACAATAATTATGATTGTGTTTTGTTACTATTTGAATGCCTGAATCAACTGAGTGATTTTTTGCATGTATTATGCATTACATATTGGCTAATTCTGATGTCTAATAGTAGCTGAATCATTGCAGCAACAAATCTTTTTGTTTGCACTCTAACTTTGATGGAGGTGTGTTGGCATAATAGAGAGGGATACTGACATTATGTCAGTACACCGGTGTCTGTCAGTATAGTGAAGTAAAGATCCATTAAAGGTGCAGTGTGTACGATTTGGTGACATCACCTCACCCTCACCCCTCTGAACATGCAAAAGAACCTGTGGTAGACTTCAGTTGTAATTCAAACTCAAAGGCTGTTTAGTACGGCCACTCTGGGCTACTGTACAAACATGGTGGCCCCAATAGAGGGCTGCTCCTTATGGAAATATACATTAATGGGCTCATTGCAGGGTAATGGAACAAAAAATAATAGATACTAAGAAATAATAAAAATAAATAGAAAAAAGATGTTTAGGAATTCATGAAAAGCTCTGGATGTAATCATTTTATCATATTTTTAGAAGTGATAAAAATGATCATCAACATGATTGCTCTCATGGGTTCAGTTTTAATTGTGGAATTAAATGTGATGACTACCTAATATACTGCAGAATAACTGTCCTCATATTTGATTATAATCTATTTTTATTACAAATATTGTATATGCGTTTCCATACATGTTACATCTGTAAACACACTGAATATATTGCGGCACATAAAAAGTGGCATGTGTAATTAACTAGAGTTCATGGGCAATGTATGCTTTAGAATTTTATTTTCAGGTGTGGGCCACATGTTTGACACCTGTGCTCTCGACATTCAGCTGCAACATTAAACTGGTGACAAGTCTTTTCATCTGATGCGACTCTGAGGTCCACAAGGAATGACAGTTTTTGCTCTGTGGGGTTGCCAAGCAACTAAGTGAACAAATCTAAATTTCTCCGAATGTCACGAGATGTACTGAAGTTAACAAGAGTGCTTACTTAAATCTATTGTCTACAAATGTCAACAAAAGTCGCTGTAGGTTGTTTCATCCTGATTTAATCACAGACGCCCCCCCAGAGAGGGTTTCTTTATTCTTGATTGAGACACTGTTCAAGTGCCCTGCCGCCTTCTCCATATCTACTTTACTGTATATAATCCCGTCATGGTCTGAAAGCAGCGCTTCCTCTTTTCATGCACGCAGCACATCATCATTTGCATTCAGAGATAATGTTTTCATTTCAATAGCATTTAAGGAACCAGGCTGTGAACAAAGAGTGTAGGTGTTAAGTACATGTTTACATGAGTGCACGTGTAGCAGCATGAAGGGGCTGCATGCATTCATCTTCACATACTGTGCAGTTTCTGTGAACACTGGTGAGATTAAATGGATGATGAGGTTTATTCCTGATGTGAAGAACAAAAACATCACACTCATGCTGCATGCGCAGACTAAGATAGAAAATGGGGGAGGGGCCATTTGTGGTCTGTTACTGCACCTGTAGGTGCCAGCTAATCCTACACACTGGTGCCTAAAGCACAGACTGCTTATACCGATTAACAGACGGATGAAATTATTATAAGAAATTGTTAAATAGACTGTACTGTACAGCTTCTCTTGCTTTCATATATCAATGCTGTGGAACATTTATGAATAGCTATGATTGGTAAAACTGAGGAAAGCAGCTCCATAGAAATAAATGCAATCTGCAAGTATTGTTTCGCAGGTTTGAGGCTTAAGAACAATAAAGACTGGGACTTTGGGAAGTTAAAGGTGCTGTTTCAAATATTCAGTCAATGCACATGCTCACCACTCTGCTCAGAAAGTATCTAACATTACTGACACAAAGTCTGAACAGTGGATTATTTACCTGCTCAGCATTAATGAGTTGCATTTGAATCCTCCAAAGTAAGCTTGAATCAAACTTGATGGGGATGATAAAAAACAAGTTGTACCACAGCGACTACTGCTTAGGTTGTATAGACACACTTCAGAGTGGAGCACCTAGCCATTGCCGGTCGTTGCTTGGAGCTAAGCCTAACTTCTTCATAGAAATCAGCCATTTTCAGAAATCAGAAATAGGCAATGTAGGTGGTCAAAAAAGAGAAGTAAGAACACAGCCTTTAAATTCCGTTAGAAGACCAAGTGAAACTTGTCATACACTTATATCTTCATGCAAGTGCTGGTAGTATCTTTGTTATGCATCTAAGTTACAAATATCTACACACATATGCGCCAATCACTACGACAGTTAGTCTTTTTTTTCTTTCTTTTTTTTTTAATAACTGCTGTATTTAAACCATAGACTGTATATAAAGATGGACGTAGCGTCCGTGACGTCACCCGAGGGGTTTTGTGGCAAATTGTGGGTGTGTCCCTTGTCACCATCTTGCTCCTACTTCCTAGTTCATTCAAAAACAGGCAAAGAGGCGGAGCACCCACAGAGCTGTGGGACGGCTCATGGTGCCTTCACCTTATCCGCAGTACGTGCCAGATCGGCTTGGGTGTCAGTCAAGAGACCACTCCCTCAATTCTCAATTCACCCCTCATACAGTTGTCATGGTAACACATGTGACTGATTGTGACCAAAACCGAAGTTTGTACCAGACTTTAAACATGTTTCATTGACCTGTGAAGTTCATCATTTTAACATGGGAGTTTATGAGGATTTGCTCCCTGTCGGAGTCTGTCCCCAGTGGTTGCCCTGTGAACTGCAATTTTTTTTCACTTCTTATGAAAAAGAAGTGAAAAAATCTTCATCTGCCTGCCACTGGAGGTTGCCCCTCGATTAAAACACAAGTTAATGCTATTTGTGTTACTTTTGATAGATGTATTCCTAAGAACTGAAGTTGTTTATCTTAATAGATTGACATTTTCCTCATTATAAGATTGTGTATATTTGTCCTTTGGTACTTCACTATTTATTTTTGTAGCTTATAGTTAGTGATGATATGTAATGTTCATGTGCGAAAGGGCAACTCTGGAGAAAGTTCAGACCCAACTCTGCCGCCATGTTCCAAAATTCATTTCTGAAAAAGCCTCTGTAGTAGTAGAGATGCAATCATGACTATGCAGCCTGAGCGTGGAGAAATCAGGTCAGTTCCAGAGTCCTGCTGCTCCTGCTCATGGAACATGTGAACATGCGCGTTTGTTTTTTTTAAATCAACACAATATTTGTAATGATTGCACATTGTGGGGGAGCTTCACATCTGTTCCAGCAATGGAAACTGATTGTGCTCGAGCCACCAAATTCCGAATCACCTCCACAATTATTTAATGTCCTCTATTCATGGAGCTCAAGGTTTCATGTTCCACTCGGGCAAACCTCATATTTCACTCTCCATGTCAGCCAAAGTTGCAGTTATAAGCTGTTGTTCTGTCTTGTCCCTGGTCTGTGTAAATGTGATCACCAACTGAAAACTTTGAATCAGCCGCTCTGTTAAAAACACAGTGGACTTTATATAAACCTTTATCACATCCAGGGGGAGAGAACCCGCCAAAGAAGTAATGCAACAAATGCATCTCTACATCCACAGTGTTATCTTGTTCATTTTCTTCTTTGTTCCATTCAAACTTGAGCCCAATAAGTAAGATGTGAATTATAAATAGTAAGTCTGTCTTTTAATATTTCATATATCACACAAGCATTGTGAGAGACTGTAACTGATGGTTATGGAGTGAAAAGAGTCATGTTGAGAATTTGTGGTCCTGCACAATTCATTTTGCACTCTCGTAGCTTATATACTAGTTACGTTAGTTTGCAATACTTTTGTAGTACCTCACACATCTTTCCTGAAACCAAGCAGTGCACTGTTTACCCCTGCAACATCATTATGTCATTTTAATTGCACATGTGTGCAAGTGTTAACTTTCTGTGATCTACAATGCCTGGCTTTAAATGACCCTGACCCCATTCTGGACCACATGTAACTATCTGATTGGAACTGTGTGGACTGAAGGGAACCGTGCTCATTATGAATTCAGGGTACAATGATATTTACAATTAAAGCTCATTGAGGGAGTGATTCCACACAAGGCTTATCAGCAGTTTTTTTGTTCATTAATTTATATATTTATTACATACATAATGAGGGACATTTGGAAATGATGGTTTTGATTTTTGGTTTTTGGTTTTGTCAATTAACCCAAATAATGGCCATAAAAACATCATGCAAAGAAATACTTAGCTGCAGAAGTTACCTTCTCCAAATAGTGAAAACTAATGACCCTCACAACCTATCCAGCTTCATGAAGTCCAGATTTGATCCTGGATGTAAAGTTTAGGATTTCAAACACACTCTTCAGTGTAAAAAATACACATTTATGATCTGACGACATCAGAGCAAAACTCAGTTACAGAACAAACAACACATCTTAAGATAGATCATTCATTTTCAGACCCTCTTATGGATTCCACCTTGTGTGTACATACCCTGAAAGTGTTTCCACTGGTCATACCTTAGATAGAAGTGAGGTAGTTTGATTCCAGTCCTGCCCATCCCCATTCTGCATGTCAGTGGGGTTATGAGCACGATTGTGAAATTGGTTGGTGTTCTCACAAAGGAACATAGATGCCAAACATGGATGTTTGTTTGACTGGATTAATGGAAAAGTGTATTTCAAAGAGTTTCCAGTGGTCATCATGGCTTGTAAATAGATTAAATGCAGGTCACCTATGCTTTGAATGCTGTCATTTCATTGTGAATGTGTCAATCACTAAAACAATCGCCAACAACTCCCCTGTGTGTTTATCCATTTATTGTCCCAAGAGCAGGGAGTAATTTAGACTGTAAAGTGTAATGTTTGTCATATTAAGAATTCTACTGGATTATGAAGGTCTCAGGTAGTTGAAGGACCTTGTGGAGCAGACAGCCCATCAATGCAATAACTGACATCTGATGTGAATCTTGATCACAGGAGGAGTCGGGCGGTGTCTTTAATGGAGAAGAAACGGATCCTCATGTTGTTCACGGAGAAGTTCTCAGGGAGACAAGCCAGACGTTATGGAGCACAGCAAGTCCTCATGGATCAGGATGGAGCCATGGTCGCCGCTACAACTCTGATGGGAAGGTACAGTCATCTTCACACAGACACAATGGCAGTGTCAATAAGCAGAATCAGAAGTCGATGTGATCCATGAATGACCAGTTAACTTGTCACTTGTGCAGTTTGCAAAAATAAGCTGTAGAAGCCCATTCATGAGAAAGGCAGGAAGCAACACAACAAAAAGTGACAGGGAAATATCAAATAAGAGAACAGACGACATGTCTTTCTAATCAGGAACATGCTGTTGATGTAAGTTTGGGATAATTGCAATACGAGCAGTTTCACAGGCTCTGAAGTTTGAGTCAAAGTCATCTTGGTCTATATGAACATGCAGGTGTAGGCAGGGAAAAGAAGAAAGCATCGAACCGCCACTCAGAGTTTGAAAAGACATGAGAACACTCAAGGGCGTTTGATGCCTTTGTGCCAAAATAGTATTTCTTGTTTTGGTATTTATGAAAAAGGAACAGTTGAAGAATATCTTCAGCTAAATAAAAGTAGTTTATTTTTACCTGTGGTGTTGGAGAGTGGTTTATTGTTTATTGCCATGAGCACAGTAGGGAAACATGTGACCTGTTCAATGGAATTCGTATTTTGCTGTCCACAGTGAAAGCCACACAAAAATAAATATTACATAAAATAAAGAAAATGATAACAATAATATTATGAAATAAAAGCATTTTTAGAGGCAACATGTGAAAAATACAGCACAGATGTAAACTATCAAGGACACATACAGATTGCACTTTGCTGTCCACAGTGAAAGACACACAAGAAGTGTGTAATGTAAAAAAAATAAACAAATAACACAAAATAAAGGCAGTATATGAGGCACCATGTGAAGAAAATACAATAGTTTATAAAATATGCAAAAAGAATATAACTGAAAAATATAACAATACAATAAAACACAGCTATTTATACAAAATAGAGCTATTTAACAGGGTGTGTATTGTGCAACATTGGCTGTATGTGCAATAGTCAGTTATGATTGTGCAATTACACAGGTGTAGTTTAGCATAAAGTTTGTATTTTAGAATTGTCTAACATAGGAAGTGATGTAAGCATTATTTCAGTTGTTTGGCTTAAATCGACCGTGTAATGCTAGTGTCATTATATCCAGGTGTTTTCATTTTCATTCATTTTTATACCATTTGGCTCATTTAACTTTTATACTGCTGTTGGCTCGACATGGTAGTGTCAACACATTCTGCATGACTTGACCTTTAATGTTGTATTTTTGTGTCTAGAACGAAAAAAAAAAGTCTAACAACACATTGCAATTAATAACATACTGGGACAAACACTTTGTGCCATATCTGTCTCTGAGTGCCAAGTAGAACCATCTGGTTTTGTGCATATGAGTCAGTGCAGCTTAAGTGTGGCCATCGAGAGTCCTCTGGAGCATGGTAACCTAAGCAGCTGTGCTACAGATGTGTGTGTGTGTGTGTGTGTGTGTGTGTGTGTGTGTGTGTGTGTGTGTGTATGATGACTAACATGATCAGTGTAATACAACTTAGATCTGGATGGAGCAGTGCAGTGTAGTGTCCCACTCCATGCAGCTGTTTCTTCCAGCTGTCAACTCCACGAGGCATCTGTCCCCTCAGCTTTGACATCATGTCAAACAGACAAGCGATTTCATTTAAAGGTCCAGTGTGTAAGATTTTTGGTGAATGTAAACAAAAACAAATGCTCGAATATTCATAATGACATTCTCATAGAGTCTCATGAATAGATTGATATAGTATGAGCCCTTTATACTTCCATATAGAGAGGGTCCTCCTCCTTAGAAGCTGCCACAATAGACACTTGAAATGTGTCATTGTACATAACAGGATGTTAGTAGTTTAGAAGGGAAGAGTGAGGTGAGGGGTATTCTAAATTCACATGCAACATCACCACTAGTCGCCACGATATCCTACACAGTGTAACTTAAACTCAAGTCATTTGCATTATATGATAAATAGGTCCTAGATAGAGTCTACATACAAAGAGGACAAAATTCTACCGCCCTAACCCTAACCCAAAAATTAAGCCAAAATGCTACTAACCTTAAAGGGGCAGTGTGTAATATTTCAGTCATTTTTGTCACTTCTGAAAAGTTTTACAAAACAATTACATACTGACATTTTAAAGAATTTAAATGTATTTATTTATTTCAGCTAAATGTATTATTTTTTTTATTACCCTTAAATGGCCCCATGAATGTATATTTCCATGAGGAGCGGGTCCTCTCTCTCGACTCCCTGTCTCTTATTGTGAAGCTCTTATCCCTGCGTGTGTCTGTCATGTCTACTTCCCCCCGTCCTCTCTCCCCGATCATCCCTCACCTGTGTCTGTGTCCCCACCTGATTCCTGTTTCTTCTGATTGTCCCGTGCATTAAACCCCTCCGTGTCCTCTCTGTCCTTGTCGTGACTTCTCGTTGTTATCTCGTGACCGCACAGTATTCTGCTGTGTCTGTGTTCCGAGTTTGGTTTTCCTGTTCCCCATCTATTGTATTAACTACCTGATATTTGAACCTGGATTGTTTCCTGGCCTCGTCTATGCCTGCTCCATTCTGTGCCTACCCGGTACAATAAAAACATTAAACGTCAAGCTGACGCTGCGCTTGGATTCTTTGCCCCGTAACCTGACAGTTTATTTAAGGTCAGGGCCTGAGTGCATGAATCCTTGCACCTAATGTGATGGCATGTTTTGGTGCAACAATATAGAAACCTTGAATCCGTTTATATCGTACATAGAAGTCACATAGGACCTGGAAACCTTGGTGAAGAAGAGTATGTATTTGAGTGTCATCAAGCTGTTGTTAACTGCTAATATTCACAGACAAGAATTGCCGAGGGATATCTTGTCATGAGAGAGTTCTTACAAAACGGGGAACTGGTGAGACAGAGCAGTTCTGGCAACATGCCGTCTTTATCTGAGTTGAGATAGAACATTTGTCCTGCATGAACAGGATCAGGTTTTTATTCTTTTTGCTCGTCATTTGTACAGAACCTGTCTGCCAAATCTTCTGCTGTCTGCTGATTCTGAATATCAGAACATGACAATGAAGAGAAAGCATTGAACCTCCACTCAGACAGTTCGAGGACAATCTGGAAAGTTTGGTTCGACAGTAACAGACTCATCCTTCCAATGTCAAAGGTCATTCAGACCTTTTCTTCGAATGTCTAATTTCCAGCTCCCAACAAACTTTATAAAAAAACCTTGAATGTGTCCCATGTCTATAATGAACAGAACTGGCATACTGTGTTGAGCTGTGTGCTCCTATAGTCTGTATCTGGCTTTGTGCCCAACATCTACATTTCCACCTCATACTGTTGATGTTCATATTGCAGCGCTTTGCACAAGAAACTGCTCAGGCAACTTGTATTGATGCCTACACAATGTCAATGTGCATCACCTCCGTAAAAGAGTTGGGCGTTTATCATGTTCACTGTTCTACAGCTGCTCCACTCTCACACACACAAACACCCACAGGCTGCCGCTGAGTTTCTGATGCTTATCTAAGCTCTAAATATTGTAAAGAAAGGTTTTATTCTCATTGTATAACTGTTGTCAGCATTACAATGTTATTGCGTTGGTACGCCCCGAAGCAAAATAGTCTAAACATTTTCAAAAAGGACATAAATATATAGAATGGTGCAGTGTGTACGATTTGGTGACATCTGGAGGTGAAGTTACATGTTGTGTCCATCGCCTCTCCTTTGTTACATCCTGCCAGCTCTCTGCTTCTCCTCCCGTCCTGCTCCTGCTAATCACCCATCAGTCACCACATCCACACCCTGCAGCTGCACCACATCTCAGCAATCAGATCCCCCTTCATAAGCTCCAGCCACATGTACACCCCGTGCCAGATTGCCATGTACCCTCGCATACTCTCCAGCATTACGGTGTTTGACTTCTCGTGTATGACCTTGCTTGTTGCTGACGATCCCGCCTTGTTCAATCCAGGTAAACCTGCCTGCCTTCTGTCTCCTGACCTCGTTTGTTGCCTGTACCTGCCTGTTTGCTGTTCGTCATCTCAGACTTCAGTAAAGCCTGTTGAACTCTACCATTACTGTGTGCTGCTCTTGGGTCCGACACCAAGACCTTAACAACCCCCACCCTTCTGAACATGCAGGAGAACATACGGTGGACTCCAGTTATCATCGAAACTCAAAAGATTTTTAGTATGTCCACTCTGGGCTACTGTATGTAAATTCATGACAATGTCAGTATGTAGTTGTTTCATAATAGTTTTAGAAGTGACAAAAATGACCAAAACCGTACACACTGCACCTTTAGAAATATTAAAGTCTAAAATAAAAAGTAAGTGTATAAATGTATTTAGAAATATCAGAGTAAAACAACAAGACTAAAAACACAATGCCAGTAGGCTACAATCACAGTTATTGATTGCACAGTATGTATTACATTATAGATAACGTACCTGTAGACCTTTGACAGTTTGACACTCCAGGGGACCACGATGTTTTTGAGTCCTGCAGTGCAAGGTTGAATAGTCCTGTATCTCCTGCCTAAAGAGGTGGTGGGTCGGGTCTCAGGTGATGGTTCTGGCCCTGCTCTGACCCGGTAACTGTTCAGGATGAGGTACCGAGGTAGACCACCAAGTTGTAAAATTACAACTTTAAAAAAAAAAAAATTATACTAATCTCTTGCTGTATTTTCACCAAAATCACTGTAGACCCCATAATATTCATACTAAAACACTCACTTTACAAAAAAAAAATACTTAATTGTAATTTATATCATTGTTTCTAAAATGTATATACATAATTGCACATATTAATCTCACTTTGTAAATATACCCTTGGCATGTGGCTCACAGTTGGACACAGTAACCTTGGTAACCCCCAACCAGTCTGGTGTGATGACACTTTGGTGGCAATGACGTAGAAAGACCTAGACCACATGTGTCAAACTTGTGGGTCAAATGTGACCTGCAAAGTCATTTTATGTGGCCCATGAGAGCTTAAAGACATATTATTGTCTAACAATAAATAACAATATATTCAGTGTGTTTACAGGTGTAACATGTATGGAAATGCATATACAATATTTGTAACTTAATTAAATAAGAAATCAATAAATAATCAAATATGGGGACAGTTATTTTGAAAAAATGTTAGGTAGTAATTACATTTAGTCCTACAGTTAGGACCAGCCCCTTGAGAGCAACCATAATGCTGATGTGGTGACCCTTGGTGAAAATGAAACCTTCTTCTGGAGCTCCTAGCCCAATGACGCAGTAATTGGCTAATCAGTTGAAAATGAATGGATAGATTGGATTTGATTGCTCGAAGGACTATGTAACCCCTTAAAATGATTTTCATGTTGCAGTAAGGGTTACATGGTACATGTTTATCCTGTGCATGAAGGGGATGGGCATAACTTGGCAAAAAACTGAAATGTAAATTCCCTCTGAAATTGCCATCAAACAATGTGTGATGGTAGTGGGCTTGAAGGAGAGCTGGATATAGACAAGGTGCAAGAATCGGCGTGTAGCAAAACTGTCCTGAATTGCTTTTAGTGGTCATCAAAAGAAGAAAACTGCTCTTCATCCACACTCCACACTGTTTCTCGTGTGCTGAAACCTCGACAGAGCAGAATCCATTGTGCTGAGCGGTGGGCTCAGTCTGATATTTGACATTTTCTGTGACGCAGTGATAGCACTGTGATAGCAGGTATCAGCCTGTCATTATGTTGTATATCATATCTGGGACAAGATTGTCCCCGTCTCTGATTCCTACCCTCATGGACTCTTTCTACACTCAAGCCCCCGGACACTCAGAGGAGCCTCAGGTCATAAGATAAGTTACAGGAACCAGCTCACACCGTTGATTTTCTTTGTTATGATTTGCTACATCATGTGTTCATGGTCTTTACTCAGTCTGCACCATAGCGTGTCCCTTGTCGCCATCTTGCAGAATCCTACGTCCTCCTACTTCCTGGTTCATTCAAAAACGGGCAGGGCTGGAACACATACAGAGCTGTGGGTTGGTACGTGGTGCCATCACCTCATCCGTGACACGTGCCAGGTTGGCTCAGATGTCCATTGGAGAGACCATGCCCATAATTATTCATGATTTCAAATTTCAAATAAAAAAAAAGAAGGTTACAGTTGTCATGGTAACACATGTGATTGATTGAGACAAAAACGGAAGTTTGTACCAAACTTTAAACATGTTCGTTCACCTCTGAAGTTAATAATTTTAACATGGGAGTCTACGGGGACTTGCTTCCTTTTGGAGTCTGCCCCCAGTGACCACCCTGTGAACTGCACGTTTTTCACCTCTTCTTGTGCTTCATCCGTCTGCACTGGAGGTTGCCCCCCGGTCCGCCCATGACTTTGCTTTCAGTCCCAAAACAACCACCCTCTTTGTTTATTACATCACATATTACCCAGAATCAGCTGAAGTTGACACAAAGACAAAAACACAGAGAAAAAATGGTTAAACTTTAGCAAAATAATACACAAAATACTGCTTTGTGTCCTTCTTTACATAATTTATTCCCTACACATATATTAGTTATATTGGTGAGGTGGCTCCTTTCACAATTAGAGAATGTAAAAATGCCTGGCTGCTTGTTTTCTTCCACCACATCCAATATTTTGTAATAACGCAATATTCGAAAATCTATGTGAAACTGAAACAAATAGAACACTAGTGATAGTTTTCTTATTTGCCTCACACTTTCTCTGTAGACTTGGTGCGATAACACAGCTTAAACAACTAAAAATAACAAATGAAGAAAGCAAAATCCTGCATACATTTATTGTTGACCTTGAATCAGCACTTGAACAGTGGAAATCTTGTTAGTATAAAAACATATATTACATTTCAAAAACAGAAACAACTGCAGCACAAATAACGTGTCACTGAATGCTTAATGGGAAATTAGCCTGAGGCTGTAGCTGTTTTTTAGTTCTTACACAACACACGCTGCAATTGTATTGATTCATGTGTCTCAGATGTTTTCATCACACAATGCAGTGGGCCACTGCATTGTGTGTGTTTCGCCTTGTTGCCCGTTTTTGAGTGAAACGGGAACTAGGAGAAGTTTGGCAAGATGGCGACAAGGGACAACCATTTTCTTCAAATGCACTCTGCAGTAACCAACGGGCGACGTCACGGACGCTACGTCCATCTTTATATACAGTCAATGGTTGTGGCCTGGCACTGAGCATCCTAATGTGATCTGTGAGAGCATTCCTCTGCTCACAGAGCCAAGCCACATTCACCATGGTGTGGATGTGCAGCTTCCACTCACTGTGCCCACGCCAGTGTTCACATTTATCAAAGTTCACAGAGGAGGAAAGTTTCTCACTTGGTTTCCAGAAAGGAACATTTACCCGACTGAACACTTTGGACAGTGCTGGGAGGGATGGGACTTCATTATCTCGGTTGCAGTCATGTCAGATTTGCGCTGTGCATTTCTGAATGCATGTATTATTTCTGCAGGAGTCAGCAGGCTCCATTTGGGACACCCCACATTAGCCGAGAAGGGGTCTGCAAACAGCTGTATAGTGTCACGGTGTAACCAGAGAAGCGCTGGTCACATTCCAGCTGTAGGTTTTCAATAGCAGAGGAGAGAATGCTGAGCCTTCCTCCACAGGAAGTTTGCACGCTGTGACATTTCTCAGAGTTTCTGAGGTTTTCACACTTTAATTAGCCGCTGTGATGAGTTGACCCGGGTTCTGCAGCCTCAGGTTAAGGACATTCAGCACCTGTGTCATAGTCCACTGGGGAATTCGAGGTCCATGACTCATTTTGGGTTGTTAAATTGAGGAGCGCCAACTCTGTCATTTTCCATGAATTTTTTCATTCTCACTCAGAAAAGCAGCTCTTCGGGACATCGGACCTGCTGAACGTTGTGCACCAAACTGACCTGTGAATAAATAATTCTGTAAACGAATCGTACACATTTTTAAAGAGCTAGTGCTGTTTGGTAGTGGGATTGTCGCTGCTTGGGGAGGCATTGAGTCAACAGCATGGCCAGAATACTACGTTTAAAACTACATTCAGAATACAAGTTTCAAAAGACCTGCATGCGCAATAGAACGATGTCACGTCACAAGTGGCACGTTGTTCACAATACATCAACAATACAAAAGTAAACAAACACTGAAAAACATTGCATTCGCAGGAGCATTTTCAGTACTTGCACGATTACATGCAGCAATAAAGCAAGTGAAACTTTCAATGATGGGCCACTTCTGCGCAGGTGTGTGTGGATGCTGAGTCCCAATCAGGAGTAGTGGGTGGAGTTTCCGCTTGGATGGAGTTATTGCTCCATGTTCTGATGAGGTCTATCCGCCATCTGTGCTGTCTTCCATGTTGCTGTCGTGCCAGTAAAGGAAAACATTAGTGCCACCTTCGCATGAATCACATACGGATCTTATTTTTTCTTTTCTAAATGGGATCTCGGTCTGAACAGCAATATTACCCACTTCAGAATTCAATGCCACCTCGGTGTCACTATTGGTCGACAATCGACACAATTATGGGCAGCGGGAGAAACTTCACAACAACAAACATGGAAAACGACAAGAGTTTTCAGACCTCATAAGTATTTGGTTCTTTGGATACGATCACTTCTATCGTCACGGCCATAAAAAAAGCCACAGCCAGACCTTTGGAAATCCTTCTTTTCATTCTTCCACTTGTCATCTGCTGACACATTCGTCTCTCTCCATGTTACAATGAAATAAGATAAATAAAACTCTCAACTCAATGTTTGCCATTGATGTCTTTGGCAAACTGTTCACACTTAAGTCTGTTATAGGTCACATTTTAAAGGGGACCTACTGTGCCAATTTAAGGGGCTCTCTATTTGTTCTTTATCCTCTATTATGATGATAAACGGTATTTATAGTCTCAGAAACGCTTTTTGTTTTTAAACGAACCATGTTTAAAAGTCAAACACAGGGATTTGCCTCTCCCCCCACCCTCCTGAAACCTCACTATCTCCTGACTGGCTGATCGGTAGGCAATCCCAGATTGGCTGAAAATGTAGGCTAGTCCCGCCTTCTAAGCGAGCAACTTTCACCCTCACAGTGTGAGAGCCGGCAGCCTCCACTGCAAAACATAAACAATGCAAGGAGAAGTAACCAAGTTCAAAACGTGAACTTAAGTTAAGAGCCTCCCTTCACCACCCTCCCTCCCCCCCTTAAAACCAATCCCTTCATTCAGTTCCAGTGTGTGAACGCAGTCATTGCTGCTAATTGCTGATCACCACCATCTGTGTGGTGAGTCCCTGTCACAGTCCAGTCTCTCTTTTCACTACAATACATTAATGAGCTCATTTAAAGGTAATGGGTGGGGGGAGACAACAACAACAAATCATTTGGGTTATTATACATTTTCAGAGATGTCAGAATGCAATTGTTTTGTATAATTTTTAGAGTTGACAGAAATTACCAAAATCTTACACACTGCTGTAATGTCTCGTCCTTCTCCACCCCTCCGTTCCACTTCCTGTTTTATGTCATGTACTTCCGCTCTTGTCTCTCGCTGATTTCCCTCATTCATTTCACCAGTGTTCGCGTCCTCACCTGTTTCTCTTTCCCTGTGATTGTCTGCATATTTATCCCCCCCGCAGGCTCTGTTCCGTGTCGCGACGTCTTGATTCAGTGCTCGTTTGTAATCGCTCATGTTCGCTCGACTCCACCCTACGTGGATGTACTTAGATCACTCGTTGTTTTGGCTTTTGGCTTTTGGCTGTTAGCCCATTAGCCCGCTTC
>JAFBJT010111792.1:11517-14017 GCA_016785325.1 Chascanopsetta lugubris
AGAGAGAGAGAGAGAGAGAGAAGATGAGTGTGATACAAATAAATAAAAACACTTAAAAGGTGTGTGTGTGTGTGGGTGTGTGTGTGTGAGTGTGTGTGTATGTGTGGCCTTTGGAAACTCATGAGAGGGATTAGATGCCATGTTAATCCAATGATAGTTAAAAGGCATGAGTTATTAAGCACGGTTGGTGCGTGTGTGTGTGTGTGTGTGTGTGTGTGTGTGTCTGCCTTTGTGTCTGGACATCATAGTGAGTGGACACGCTTGGGTCAGCTCCACTAGAGACAAAGTGGAGCGAGTGGAGCTGTGTCAAACAGAGCAGTGACCCTAATAGCAAATCACACACATGAGCGCACACATGTCCATTTCCTCAAGGGAGCCCGTCAACACGTCTTAAGACTTGGGGAGCGTCCACACGCAAATGGCGTTTGGTAACACCACGTTGGTACAGATGTGTGTGTGTGTGTGTGTGTGTGTGGGTGTGTGTGGGTGTGTATGTGTGTTTGCACATACACACACACGCCTATAACTAACACCTATCGATCTCTGAACACAGTTTGGAGCGGACGTGGCCGGAGTAACCTTTGTCTTCACCCTCTACCCTCTTACTGACCCACTAATGTTAATTACAGCTGGAAATAGCCAGCAGGCCGCCCCCCACCCCCCCCTGCCTGCTATAGCAATGACCTCATTACCACCACCACCACCACCACCACCACCACACACACACACAAAACCACCTTTCAAGTATACACACACACACACACGCCCAGCACATGAGGAACAAACAAACAGCCAAAGCAGTGGACGCACTCATGAAAAATTCATAGGTGCACATTGAACACCATTAGTGAATGTTCAGCTCATCACACAGATGATTCCTGAGAAGAGGGTGGGGGGGGGTCTTAAGAGTGAGTTAACGGATGGTGCGATACAAATCAGAGACTTAGAACACTTTAAAGGTCCAGTGCGGCGAAATAATTTCAACTTCCACAGGTAGAAGTGGAATGATAAATACACAGAGTGTTCCGAGTGTTTAATGACCTGAATTGTTGTTTACATTCGACCACAACGGGCCCTTCACGCTGACACTCCCCTCTCAGGGAGCCGCCATCTTGCACCACCATGTTTTTTTATGGTGCCATCGCAATGACACGAGTCATTTGATGCCAGATAAACAATATAAGCCCGAGCGTGGACACCACGCCAAGATAAGGGTGTTTTGAAACGAACTGCTTACTTGTATGCAAAATGAGTTTGGTGCATCTGGGGGGAGTGTGCAGATCCAAAGTGCTGTGACAGGTGCCCCTGTCAGTGCCGGTGAGTTATTGCACATATTATTAGTGAGGTGCAAGATGAAAAATAACAGATGAGGTTGTAGTGAAGTGAAGGTGTGTGGATGTGAGGAATCCACCTCCAGTACGATCTCCGGGACCATGCACTTCCCACACGTGTGCACCATCATGAGTGAGTGCGAGGAGGGTGTGTGTGTGTGTGTGGGGGGGGGGGGGGGGGGGGGGGGGGGGGGGGTGGGAGCGGGGAGGGGGGGGAAGTAGTAGTAGTGCATGAGAAACAAAAAGCCAAGAAGTGAACAAGAGTTCCGTGGAAACGCACTTTGGCCCGAAAATGGAAAAAAAACCACCAAATGTAAAGGAGATGCTTCCTTCAACCAGCGCATGCAAACGAGGTGCCACCGGTCAGCCTGACACACGGTGCGTGTGGAGAGCAACACGCAGCGGCGTCCATGATGACATCACAGTGTTTACCTTCTAAGATCAAAGACGCTGTTTAACTTGTTTCTATTGGATTTCCGTCCTTCCTCTCGCTCTCTGTTTTCCCTTTTATTCCTTTAGCTCCGCTAATGTATTTACATGTCAAGCAAATTGGAAGTGAAGCTGACAGACAGACAGATATGGGGGGGGGGGGGGGGGGGGGGGGGGGGGGGGGGGGGGGAAAGAGGAGGGGGGGGGTGAGGAGAGTAAAAGCTCAGGTCCTGACAGCCCGTGTGTGAGTGTGTGTCTGTATCTCTGTCTCTGCTGAGCCCAGCAGTCAAGGGAGCGATGATAAGACAGTTTCTATCGACTCTTTCTCTCTCTCCCTCCCTCCCTCCCTCTCTCTCTCTCTCTCTCTCTCTCTCTCTCTCTCTGTTTCTTTGCCTTTCTGTGTTTTTCTGTGTCTCTCTCTGTCCCTCCTCTCTCTACTCTACTCACTCACTCACTCTTTCCTTCCTGCCTCTCTCTGGTTTATCTCAGCATACTGGAGCTTATTCAACAAAGCCAACACACATAATCTCCTCTCTGTTTCTGTTTCTTGCCTTTTCTCTCTCTCTCTCCCCACAATCTTCTCTTAAAGGCTACTCCTCTGATATTTATCCATGTCACACACACACACACACACACACACACACACGCACACACAAAGAGTGTGAGAGAGGCAAACACACATACTAACATATGCATGTGCACATAATTCAGACATGAAAACAGACAGACACACTCACCCT
>JAFBJT010111792.1:19017-24117 GCA_016785325.1 Chascanopsetta lugubris
ATCTACACTGCGATATGATGACAAAGCAGATATCGACACATCCACCCAGGTGTTGTGAAAAGTGGGAAACGGCAACAATAACACCATGTTACCATGGTAACCCGCGACGCCGACCCCTCCTCACCTCCAATCAGGAGAAGCTCCCTCTCCTCGCAGTTTTGCATCTTGAAATTGAAAAACCAAACACATGCTAGCGACTGGAAAAACTAATACATGCAATAGCAGCCCCCCCCCCCCCCCCCCCCCCCCGCTGAAGATGATGCAAGAAGTTACACCGAGATATGATGACGAGGCAGACATCGACACATCCACCCAGGTGTAGTGTTCCAATCAATGTCAATTGGAGGCGGAGCCAATGGAAACGAGCGAGCGGTGGTGGGATTTGTGGGAGAGGAGGTATCAAATACAGAACTCTATCCGAGTCTGTGTTATCGGCCTCTTTGCCTCGTCATCTCCTCCCCACTATCTTCCCTCTCCTCAGTCTCCTGCCTCTCACTCCACAGCCTCTCCCATCACGTTGGCTACATTTCTGTCCCCCACCCCCCACCCCCCCACCCAACCCCCCTACCGGTCTGTGTCATCGATCTCCTCGGCAGCGCGCGGCTCAGTCTCGACTCTCATACAGTGATGATGCAGAAAGATAACTTACAGAGACTCGGCTGCCTCTGTGTCTCACGCTGCTCGCAGGTTTCCATGTGCTGTGCGGCGGCCTGCCTGTCAGGGGGCTGCCATTGGGGAATAATTCAGATTAGAACAATCTGCTAACGGCGGACAACTTCGTCCAATTAGGGACGAAAATCTGTTTCGCCAAACTAGCAGAAAGCGTACTTTTAAAAACTGGTGTTGATGGGCACAGGTAGAGAATAGAGGCCCTCTGGAACGCCATGGGGTTCAGGTTAAGATGAGTAGGTATATATGCAAACCTGAATGGGTTGGGGTTGGGACTAAGATTAGGTTAAGTACTTTCAGTAGTAAATAGCAGGATGTGACATCTTTCTTTAGTGTCTAGGTGAGATAAGATAAGGTAAGTTTAGGTCAGTTAAGGAAAGGTAAGAACAGATAGGAGTCTACAAGAAGATATTGTGTCAACCCCCTGGGCGTGTGTGTGTGTGTGTGTGTGGGGGGGGGGGGGGGGGGGGGTCTACACACACACACTCACACACACACATATAGTTCCTCCTCTGGCCTCAGGCTGGCTGTGTTCACCAGGTGCCAACACCACAGTGGCTAGACCACAACCATCTGAACAAACAGGAGGGCGGAGAACACACACACACACACACACACACACACACACACACACACACACACACACACACACGCACACACACACATGCAGTGTGTATGAAGACAAGGACTGGTCTGTCAGGCAGGTGTCGGGGTTGGATGTGTACAAAGTGTGGGGGATAATCAAGGTGCGTCTTACCGGAAAAACAACTCCGACTGTATAGTAAACAATACTGTTTTGTACACGAGTCAGCAAATCAGAGGGGAGCAGCATCTATTGTTTACGTGATCATTAAATTACATTTGGTGAAAGACTTCCTTGTAACTCTTCGAAAACAGATGAAGAAAATGCGGAAATCAGCCGGAGCTGCTTATTTAATACTATCACCTCTCCTCCATGTGTCATGTGACATGTTTGTTGTTTACACTGAAACACGACTGTTACTTCTACCATAAAGCCATTTTGGACCCGAACCCTGCTCATCTGACTCCTCCTCCTCTGTGCGTCGGAGACAAATTACGCTGATGAGATTAATTCTACAGCACATGCTGCACCGTAAGTAATGAATATTGTCATCATCGACTTATCTCCTCCGTACTATCCCACTTAATCTCCTCTGCTTTCCAGGAAAACGGTGGAAAAAGACCATCCCGGTTTCTGAGTCAAAGTTGACACTTCCAAATGTTCAGATGTAACCTTTGGATAATCCAGGATAAGACCCGGGATATCACATGTCAGACATCACAAAACTACAAATACTTTGTTTGCACTAATATTCATTCTGCTAATCTGAGAAAATTCCCGGCACAGACTCCGTCACATGACGTGTACTTGAATTCCTTCGGGAGAACTTCTACAGTTCATTGATAACTCGCCACACGTGTCTGCTGATGAGGATGTAACGTGATCCAAATCTCAAGAGCACACATTCGATGACGCCTGTGAGCTTTTCAACTCAGGCTCACGAGGTCAAGAAGGTACATGAATATGAACTTAACGGTGCGATGTGTCAATCTTGAGTCTTTCATATCTACCATCAGAGGCCGGCGGCCATATTATTACAACAGCTCAGAGGACAAAAGAAAATAGTTGCCAAAAAATTTTAAAAATCGCATGTTGTTCCTATGATGTGATCTCTGCATGGCTATGTTGCCCACACAGGTAATGAGTGAGCACCTAATCGCAGTTAAAGACCACCACAGCTGTAATTGGTCCATTTACTGGTTGTCATAGCTCCCAGCCATAACATCAATCGGCCATCTTTGTTTCGCTAACATGTGCAAAAGCACTGCTATGCATCGGCTCCTAATCCAATAACATCGGATTACTTTCCATTGCAATAAGGATACAGGGAGAGATTCAACACAATGCCGTAGAACTCTAACGACACCAACTAGTGGATGGACAGTGCAACTGCAATGCGACACATAAACACCTGCCGACGTCCTTATAGACACCTGGGGGGCAGTGTAGTCTATTTCTTATAAATGTACCACAGTGGGGTTTTTTGCAGTGGCTGGAGGCCATAATAAAACGCCCTAATATTTTTTTATGTACACTTCACCACTAGATGCCACTTAATCCTACACAGCAAACCAATAAACTTCAAGAAATATACTATACTTTTTATGAAGTTAAGAAATAGACTCTGGGGTGAACGTGAGGCCGTGTGGAGTGTTTTTGTGTGTGTGTGTGTGTGTGTGTGTGTGTGTGTGTGTGTGTGGGTGGGTGTGTGGGTGTGTGTGTTGGTGGGGGGGGGTGTTACAGTATCTATCTATATGAGAAGGAGGTAATTAAAGAGATTGGAGGTTTACTCAGTAACCCCTGCTGAGCAGCTGGTCTACGGCAGGTCAGGAGCAGCACATGGCGCATGTAGCCCCTTAGTGTGTGTGTGTGTGTGTGTGTGTGTGCGCGTGCATGTGCTGAACTCCACCTGCGGGCTGTGTACACACACAAAAGCGACGTGATCCGCTTGACTGCTGCTAATGCGCCCGGCGGCTTCTATCTGAGCCAAACAATACAGGGGCTGTTAAAGGTCCCGGATTAAAGAGCGACTCCTCTGAGTCCCATGGGTGCTGTGTTTGTGTGTGTGTGTGCGTGTGTGTGTGTGTGTGTGGGGGGGGGGGGGGGGGGGGGACAAACAGGGTGACAGTGCGTCAGCTTCCCTGTGTTTAAAATGTACCTGCAGCAGTTTGAACAGAGACTGTTTGAACTGCGACAAGTTTGACAAGAAAGAAAACGAACCTCACCTCCTTACTGCTGCTGCTGCTGCGTCAAAACACATGTGATTACCAGCACAAACCGGAAGTTACGGGGTTGACTTCAAAATAAGGACAGGCAAGATTCCCATGGCTTCTTCACAAGGCTGTTCTTGGGCTAATCTCTAGAGAAGGTGAATGTGTAGGAGTAAAACATTTAAATAAAACATCTAAGTGTTCTACAGATGCTGATTCTGAGAGTTCCAGGGATCTTGGCAATACAACTGAATGTGAATGCTGAGTCTGCTGAACGCCTTGACAACGCATAAAATAAATATATTGCTCTTTCAAACCAACTATCTGTCACTATGTCGCTGACTTACAAGGTCTTTGATGTAAGCTGAAGGGCGTAAAGCTCTTCTAATGCATCCAAATGAAGAGAAAAATGCACAACCGGTTAAATATTTTATAAATAAATGTAAAATCTCAACGTTTTGATGTTCAAATGGTTGGAATCATCTGTGTGCAGAACGTACTTGGGCAATTAGTTTGACTGTGTATGATTGCAAGGCAAGTAATTGGTACTTTATTTTGAAAGTCGGCACCGGAAACAGTATCTTTTCTCCTCCGGTCGATAGCCCCAGACTGATTCAATCACACACTGTCCAGTTGGAGTCAACTGTATTTAATCTACAAACACAGCTTTGCCTCATAACGCTAATCTCGTTAGGTCGCCTCACTTCCTGTTGTGGGCGTGACGTCGATAAAAATGACACAACGCAGACAAAGTCCGGAAGTAACTGCGCCAACTGTTTAAACCACAACACGCTCAATGAGTCGCTTCAAAGTAAAACATTTGTATAAATAACACGGACATGAACACGAATTAAACCCTTAAACGCTCATGTCGTAGAGTACACATTCCGCGGAACAGACCATAATACTCCAGCTATCACTCAACCGCGTGTTAACTTTACAAAGACACACACCTAGTGAATGAAAGAGCTCCTTATTCACACACATTTACGACAACAACGCGGAGACATTTTGTATAAAAACATCAAACTCACCTTCTTGTCAAAGTAAATACAATCCACGACTATTGTTCATCCTCGGACGGAGACTACAGCCGCTGTGTGTGTGTGTGTAAAGCGAAATGTCCGTGTGTGTGTGTGCGTGTGTGTGTGTGTGTGTGTGTGTGTGTGTGTGATCCTCCCGACAGCAGCAGCAGCAGCAGCACAACACACGCGCGCGCGCAAACACGCACGTACGTACACACACACAAACATACACATACACACACACACAGAGTCAGGGAGAGATGTGGGGAGGAGGAGGACGACACGTTAACTGTCCTCAGGGAGAGAGAGAGAGATTGAGAGAGAGAGAGAGAGAAAGAGAGAGAGGCAGAGGGTGTTAAGAGAGAGAGAAGGGGGGGTTATCAGAGGGGGAGGAGGAGGTGGGGGAGGGGGGAGGGGGGTGAGAGCACCTGCTCCACTGACGCTCCCTGGAGAGATGATGGAGAGAGATGATGGAGGGATGGAGAAGAGGAAGATGTGGCCCCAGAGTATTGATACCTCAAAGCCTGGACATGTTTACTGTCCACCGAAGACAATAATCAGCTGCGCGCGCACACACACACACACACACACACACACACACACACACACACAC
>JAFBJT010111795.1:0-24675 GCA_016785325.1 Chascanopsetta lugubris
CCTCCCTCTCGTCCTTCACTCACATGAAAGCATCATCAGAATGTAAATGACAGAAACTCTCCTCATGGTCTCAGTGTTTTTCAGTCCGATCATCAACACGTGTGTAAACATTCGATACAGATATAAAACCTGACTGTGAACCTGAAACTCTTAAAGAGCGAGAGGAACAAAAACACTTACACTTTAACTCCTCGTCTGCTTTTCCAAATCCAAGATGGCTGCCAAACCTGCGTGTGACGTCACAGAGTTCGGACTCATCAGTATCTGATGTATCCGCCGTCAAACCGTGACGAGAATAAAAGATTACGCTGTTTTTTTAAAGGCTCAGGTTTCACAGCTCTGAGTTTCAAACGCTCCTCTGTCCATCAAGACTCTGGAGGTTTTACTAACATGGAGGGCTTCTAAGACCCTCACCACCATCTTCATCATCCTCATCATCATCTTCATCTTCATCACCCTGATGATGATCCTGGTCCCAGTGAACCACCACAGACTGCGTGTGGCCTCTGATGTGGAGTGGGTTTGTTTACAGACGTCAGAGAAGGTTCCAGATTATCAGAGGATCCGCTGGTGTTTGGTCTGGATGAGAGACAAACTCTCTCTCTCTCTCTCTCTGCTGCAGAGCTCAGTGTCGCTCGCCCACTAACTGACACAAACCACTGTTTGTAAAAATGGACGTAGCGTCCGTGACGTCACCGGTTGGTTTCAGCAGAGTGGTTTTGAGGCAAACTGTGGGCGTGTCCCTTGTCGCCAACTTGCTGAATCCACCAACTCCTCCTCCTGGTTCCTGGTTCCTCCACAGATGGGCCAGGAGGCGGAGCACGGGTGGAGCTGGGGGTGGGGCCTGTGGCGCCGTGGCAGCGGAACCTTCCAGGTGTCACTTAATGATGCACGTTTGACTGGTTTTTGGAGCCAGCCTCCAGTGGCCACCCTGGGAACTGCGGGTTTTTCCACTTCTCGCACGGACAGAAGTATGTGGACACCCAAACACAGTCATTAGTCGTGTCCCGCGGCGGCGTGCGTGGAATTCCTGGCGTGTTAGCGGCGTCCGGCCCCGATGTTTAGCGATCAGGTCTGGCTCTCGGTCCACGTTCCGGTGGGTTCTGAGGTTTGAGGCTCCGAGCAGAACCAGATCGAGTTCCTCCACAATAAAGCCCTGGTGGGTTGGTCTTATTTTGAAACAGGAAGACGTCGAACACAAATATCTTATCTTTATCTCGTGTCTGGAAATGTTGTATAGTTTATAAAAAAGCAGCAGTCACGGTGACATGATGATGTCATCGTCAGTAAAGGAAACTTATAACTACGTGTTTAAACATCTGGAATCCAAAACTCGATCTTTTGCCAGTTTGGTTCATAAAGGACAAGTTAAGTTTAAATCCAGTTGAATTCCATTTAACCTCTTTAATGTTTTGTTTCTATTATTTATAAAGTCATGGAGGAAAAATAACGAGACCTGAGGGACTTTCACATCGGATGGATTTTAATAAAAGTATTTTTGCTTTTACTTGAACTTATTTGAAGCAGTGAATCAAACCTGCCGCTCCAAATAATTTCATATATTTGATCTTCTTTTTCCTCTTTCATCATTTGCATTTTTTAATTATCTGGTTGATCATGTTTTAATTACCGACAGTCTCTGCTCATTAGTCATCACTCAGGTTCAGGAAGTCACGGTCAGAGCACATACACTGTGACATACTGCCATCTAGTGGCCACGGTGCAAACACCCAAGAGCCTCTGCTGGGATTGAGTGTTTATGAATTTCAACACTACAAACACAAATATAATTAAAACATAAATACATTTAAATTCAAATAGCAGAATACAATAGCAAAACACAAAAATAGAAATTTAATAATATAATTAATGAATAAATAAATAGAAGTAAAAACAGCTAAACATCTAAATGTATTTTTTTAATCAAAAATCAGACAGAAGCTGTTCATGG
Source organism: Chascanopsetta lugubris (assembly GCA_016785325.1). NCBI lineage: Eukaryota > Metazoa > Chordata > Actinopteri > Pleuronectiformes > Bothidae > Chascanopsetta > Chascanopsetta lugubris. The sequence goes on from JAFBJT010111795.1 coordinate 1,952, forward strand.
AGATTTATTGGTTTGAGTTAATGTGAATAAGAGCGAGATCAACAGCAGCATCTGGGAACATGAGGTTCTTCTGTTTGAAGCAGAACAGACAGACAGACAGACAGACAGACAGAGAGACAGACAGAGCGACAGACAGACAGAGAGACAGAGAGACAGACAGAGAGACAGAGAGACAGACAGAGCGACAGAGAGACAGAGAGAGAGACAGACAGAGAGACAGACAGAGCGACAGACAGACAGACAGACAGAGCGACAGACAGAGAGACAGACAGACAGACAGAGAGACAGAGAGACAGACAGACAGAGAGAGAGAGAGACAGACAGACAGACAGAGAGAGAGACAGACAGACAGACAGAGAGAGAGACAGACAGACAGACAGTTCTGTGTGGTTTATAAAGCAGCAGGACACAATCGTGTGGTTTCATCTTCAGCTCTGATTTCATACACTCGGCTGTGTGTGTGTGTGTGTGTGTGTGTGTGTGTGTGTGTGTGTGTGTGTGTGTGTGTGTGTGTCTGACAGTACGATGATGTTTCTTTCACAAACAAAAATCCATGTCACTGTGACAACGACCACATTTTCATTTTCCCAACATGTTGAAGTCGTGTGAAAAGTCTGAGACTGAACATTCAGACGCCGAGACAGAAAATCAACAAACATCAAAAAACGGAATATTCACTTCATGTCGTGAAAATGTGATTTTTTTTTAAACCTCTAAAATGACATTTTACCCTCCGAGCATTACCACATGTGATTTCTGCTCAGAGCAGGAAATGAGCAATAATCATAAACTAAACCGACGACAAAGTTTTCAAAGTTTACAGCAATAACTGTAAAGATCAAAGGGACGGATGAAGAAGTGTCATGTACATTTCTAACTGAAAAGAGTTGTAGCACCAAAGCCTGGATGGATGTGAGGCACTGATCAGTGGAACAGCATCGATGACACAACGTGAGGAGCTCGGTTCAGAAGAATCCAAACCTCCTGTGTGAAATCTTTGTGCTTTGAACTGTAGCTGAAGTTCACAGGGTTTGAACAGAAGCCAATGTAAAGACATATATGAGCATTACACCGTGTTTCTGCGGATAGGTCCTGTCGCTCCTACACACTGCACCTTTAAAGGTGTCGCCGTGGAGATACTGAGTGTTTTCAACATCTGGAAAATGCATCTCCACAGTTTGTTTCCATGCGTGAGCCACGCTGAACATCTGCATGAGACTCGGCGCGAGCGCCTCCACATGTTCACCTCACATCGTTCTTATCAATGATGTGATTAACTGTCGACTCTATTTACATGTCTTCAGTCCTTGTTGTCACTCTCTGCACTTTACAGGCAAATAGCTTTCATTCAATTCTGCTCTGAAGAGCGATTCAGACGTAAATAAACCTTTTATCTTTACTTGACTGTTTTGGGTTCTAGAACAACAATAATAATAATAATAATAATAATAATATTTCTATTCTTAGATTCTCATGTAAAACTGGATGATATGATGAGAAATGAGAGGGGAAACAAAAATGAAACCTCGACATTTAACATCTTTACTTTTCATATGTACAAACTATATACACACGTATATATTCGGCTAATCCATTTTCAGTCTCTTGTAATAAAGAGACGCCTCAAAATACTAAAATAGTCTCGAGTCTTTGACCCGAACATCTCTACAAATATCATCCATATAAAAACGCCGTCATTAACCCACATGTAAACTTCAAAATAAAAGTTCAGAGGTTGGATTTTTTAAATAATAATCCAAAACTAATTCTTCAATTTGATCATTTCAATCATAACCTCATGTCAGTGAAAAATAAAAGCTAACTGTTATTTTTCTACATCTGTGTGATCGGTGCCCTCTAGTGGTTAAAAGCCAGATGACCGAGAAAGAAAAAAACAAAGCAAAAGAAAGTCAAGATCAAATGTTATTTATTTTACACTCAGGATGAATTAATATAAATGATTTTTTTTACTTTACATGAAAACAAATGATACTTTTATTCTATGAATTCATCTTTTTCTAAATATACATTCGAGATTCAAGTTCAAAGTGAAATCAGATCCAGTACTCGCTCGTCTCCTGTGTAGCACCTCAAAAAAAACGTTAGGAAATTTGATTAAATAAATAAATAAATAACATGACAATTATCTGGAAACAAAAAACCTCCCAATACACTATAATCTGATATTGAATCAATAACCAATATATGATCAATATATACATATACTGCAACATGTCGCCTCAGCTTCCACACAAGGTTAAGATTATAGTATGCATTTGTTTATTTGTTTATTTAATATCGTACCTCTGTAAATATGTCGTCCATCTTTATTGACAGTCACTGATTGGAATGATGGTGGCTGCACTACTTTATCATTTCCTGGATCTATATGTATTTTAGTTTATTTTTTTTTGAGTTGCCATGACGATCTTTTCTTTTTTTTTCTTTAACAATAAGCTAGTTAACTAAACTCCGCCTCCTCCTCTTCTCAGATAATCTACAAAACTAGCATCTCTCTCGAGGTAAAAAGGGGAAGTGCAAAAATACTTAAAAAAGGAAAAAATATACTTATATATAAGAATCAACAACAAACGCGTCACGTCCCAAATCAGCAGAAAGAGAAGATCGTAGAACTTCCACGCCGAAACCTTTCACGTATCCTCTACGTCACGATATTTCCCAAACCAGTGATTCTCAACTGGTGGGCTGCGACCCAAAAGTGGGTCGCGGACCCATTTTTAGCGAGTCTTTGACTGAGAAAACAAGAAAAAGAAAAAAAGACTTTGTGCGGCAGAGTGTCGTCTATTCACACTCCCTAACAGTAGGTGGCGATAATGCCCCGTAATGCTAAAGTTTGTTTTCATAGGCTAACTAACTTTGCTCGATTTGGGTCGCGGCTCGGCATTAAGGAGGCGGAGCCAGACCAGTTGAGAACCACTGGTCGAAACAACTTAAGCGAACTCCTTTCCTGCCTCGAAAAAGCGTAAGAAGTCAAATGGTGCAAAACGGAATTATTGCTTTGGGTATTTGTTCTTCTAGTGCACAGACTCCTCCCACTCCGCTTTAGGGACGGTTTCTTGTCATAGATCACAGACGCCATGTTTCCCAAACACGCTGAACATTCACGCCCTGAGTCCGTCAGATTCAACACACACACACACAAACACGCGCGCACACGCAAGCTAGCTAGCTAGCTAGCTCTCTATATCAAAAATAAATCAAATAGTGCAGAGACGCGGTGGCCAGATGTGGACAGTGAGCTCACACTGTCAAAATACTTCTTTCACCAACTCTCCCTCCTCAGCAGCGTCTTTAACAACAGAGTGCAACAGCACCCCCGGTGGTGAGCGGTCAACTCAACCACGAACACCGTGTCCATGTTTCAATGAGTCACCAGGTTTATTCTGTGACATTGTTGCATATTTTCAATCGGGAAAAATATTAACTCTATATTTATGTACTTTGAGAAAATACAAAAATACTTCTGGTTAAAGCCGTTAAAGTGCTCAATATTTTTCAATCTCCATCCTCAAAAAAACTGATTTTCTTCAATTCATTAAATTAAATCTAATTCAATTCAAATCAAATTTCGGAGTAATTTTTCAAAGCAAAAACAGATGCAGCTTCTGTTCAGTTTACATTTTCAATTCAGCTTCCTGACTGAAGAATGTATTTGATTGTTAAGCAGCTTAAACAAAGAAAACGCAGTGACCTTTAAAGCACCAGTGTATGGGATCTAGCGGCAGCTAGTGGTGGGAGTGGAGATGGCAACCCGCTCCCTCAGACCCCTCTGAACCCACACCGGGACCCTGAGCGCTGATCCGCATCAGCCTGAAAAACCCTGCGACCCTGCGCTGCCTCCTCGTGACCTTTGACCCCGCCTCCTCTCCTCGGTGCCACTCTCCCCTCTGCAGAGTGTCATGGCCACCAGGTTCCTGCCCCGTGTTTACACAGTCAGCTGATTGATGAGGCGGGAACGTGCCATGTTCCCGCCGCAGCATCTCCAACCTAAACACAGGCGCGCTGGCCGCGGCCCATGTACGGGCCCAGTGTTTACCCATCAGTCTGAGAGCCGGGTCTGAACCGGGACCCGGTCTGACGGGAGGACCGACGAGCTCTTCGTCATGGGCCAGCGCGACGCCACCGTTCCGGGAAGGAATTCAACGGAGGCCGGCCGTTATCTGTGGTCGCGCTCCGTCATCCGTGTTTACACCTGAGCTCCTCGTTACCGCCGAGGAATAACAGAGCGGCGCCGGCCGCCGCCGCAAACCTCGGGAGCGCTTCAATTTCAGCTGCGCAGATAAAGGAGGTACCGGCGCGGCCCGGTTCAGCCCGCAGGCAGCATGACGAATGGCGTGTCGCTCAGAGCTCAGCAACGTGAGCCCGATAAAACGGAACAATTTCACTTCACTTAACTTCACTTCCGCGGAGCATCGGAGAAATTCATCTGGAAACTCATCAAAGTTTTTACCACCAAACAGGAAACGAGCTCAAACTGAGGAACAGGCTCCAAAAAGCCTCCGTTGTTTTCAGTTACACGGTAAAAGGAAGAACTTTTGAAAGAATTGTTCGGCAGGAATATTATTTATCATCTCATTTGAACTCAATGTCACAATTTTCTGCATTTTCATCAATGTCCTTGAAGTGACGACTGTAAATTGTCTCTTAAATGATTAGATTAATTTAGAATGACAAAAACTGCAAACTCAATTTTGATCATTTATAACTTGCATAACTTGTCATTCAAATCTTATTTCAACTAAATTAACATCAACCTCCATTTTTTTAAACCTATAACAAATGACTGAGTCTGTAAAATATGATCAGAATAATGATTTGGTCGTTTAGAAGCCAAGTTGTTTGCTGTGTTCGTCACAGATGAAGAAACAACCACTTTACCGCAGAACAACGGATGTGAAACCCCGGAGGAAAACATGGCCGACACGCTTTCATTGGAAAAAGTTGCAAAACAAAAAAAACCTCTATTCAGCCTGTGTCTCAAAAAATCCTGCACGACGACAAAACATCGAGTATAAAGAAAATCTGAGCTCTGAAAACAACATAGAGCCGATTATGATCCGTATTATCTGAGAAGGTCACTTCGTATAAACTCTGAAACCAGCGAAAAAGAAAACTCTACGAGCCGCAGCAGCAAATCACCAAATACTTGGTGTGACACACCCTGTCTTTATACCCTTTGGTTTGGGACTGTTTGTCTCGTTGTGGTTTGTGCGTGTTTTCACAGAAATAGCAAACGGTCTGATTCCGTTGTTAAAACTGTCTCCAGTTGTTTTTGAATTCTTCTTTTCGCAGATTTTCACGAATAATCTGCGTATTAAATGTTGCGCAGAGCAACGTTGGGCTTCATCCAACACAGGAACAAACAGGAAGTGAAGAGCGGAGAAAATGAAATACTATGAGTCCAAAATAACATCAGTACAGTACAGTCACGTCCCTAACTTTTTATATGCAACACTTTGACTCTTTTTCTTCTTTTTTTTTCATTTCTAAAATGGACGCCAGGTGTTTGCATTTTGATTCTTTTTACAAATGAATTTGAATGAATGAATCTGAATGAGTTTCTTTGGCGGCAGCCACCATTTATAAATGTCCTCTATCCAACACTGACCCACCTGTCCAGGTTCAGAGGTCACAACTTTATAACACGGGATTAAGAGGAGAGAATAACAGGAGAAACAAACCTCAATGAGGGAACAAGTGGAATGATGATGATGATGATGATGAAGATGAAGGTTTTTTCTGTGCAACTTGTCTGGGCTTAAACGAAAGTCACGTTGAAATCATATTAAAGCCCATGTGATTGATAAAAGGACTTCTGAGGAGTTATATAACCCAATATTCAAATACTGCTTCATATTTCTGATGTTAGAAGATTTACATAAAGTTGGAGATCACTCGCTCTGATTGGGTGGGAGAACAAACTTCTGCAAAATTACAAAAAGCAGATTTCATGTGATCGGTGCTGAGGAGCTTCTCTCTGATTCTGTGCCCTTTGATCATTTTAGTCAGGGCTCACTTCCTGGCCAGAGGACATTTTGAGCGGGGGCGCCGTTACCTTGTGACTCCGCCCCCTCGCCACTCCGCCCCCTCAGTGTGCCGTCCACAGTCCTGACCCCCACGCGTCTCTTTCTGCTGCAGCATCAGTTGCTGACGTTGGCCGCCTGCTCCTTCTCCGCCTTCTCTTTGGCTTTCTCCTTCTCCATCAGCTTCTCCTCCTTCTGCAGCATCACCATGATGTCGGTCACCTGGGTGGTGGAGATGTCGATGTCCTCCTTATCGATCAGCTCCACCACCTGAGACACACACACACACACACCGTCCATCACACACTCCTCTCGCCTCTCGGAACCTGTATTTACGACATTTCTTATGTGTAGACACAGAACTATATAACGACTTTATTTGTTTTGATAACATCTACAATAGATCAGACGTAGTACTATTGTATTTCCTGGTTGTTTATCTGGGATATTTATCAATCTACTTGTATTTTGAGGTAACTGATCGATGAAGTGGCTCTGATTCTGACTCTAAAGCTATTTTACAAAATAAGATAAAACATTTAATAAGAGACAAATTCAACGCAGCATTAAGCAAAGTCTTACAAATATGTGAATACACGTGCGTAAAACACCCGTATCATTATTTATCATTTCATTTCTAACAGTATAAATAGAAACAATTCCCCTAAATGTGACGTCCTACACCTTTAAAATGGTTCTTGTGTCACGGGGAGGGAACAACATTTGAAATATACATATAATTAACAGCACTGACCCTTGACGTCAGTGTCACAGTGAGTAATATTCGGAGCCGTACATCAGACCATTGTGGACGCACCTTGATGACATCATCGATGTCGATCTTGCCGTCCTTGTTGTCGTCGAGCGCCTCGGCGATGCTGAGCAGCTTGTGCTCCGGAATGTTCTGGATCTGCCGCATGACGGCGATGAGCTCGTCGATGCTGATGAGGTTCTCCCTGAAGGTGTAGAACAGACTGTAAACAGGAAACGGTTACCAGACGTGACCCCGTGTAAAAACCTGGTGGAGAAGCTCAACATGCTACATCCAAGGTTCCCAGATCACACCAATCAAACCATGACTCGGCATTTCAGGTTCCATTCGGGCCAAATAGTCCAATCGGGCAGACTGACTTGGTTTTCAAAGCTGATATATGTAAATATATCTTATTTTGAAAATCTGTTTAGTATTTAAAGCTGCATTGTGCAGCTTTAAATGGAATTACAGAGACATTAGTCTCATTTTCACAAAGTCATGTAATAAACCAAGAAAATCAGAATTGACACAAAACTCCAAATCATTAGAGCACAAACAGGTCAGAGATCAGATAAATGCGTTAATTAATTCATCTTTGGAATCAAGTTGCTTAAAGGTGCATTAGGCAACTTTTTGTTGAAAAACATTTTTTTAAAGCAAATGAACAAACAGGCTAAAGCTAACAGAATTAGCTATTTACGACTTGCTCTGTTGCTTTTATTAGCTATTTTGTCTGTGACTCGCTCCTGAGCCTATTGTTCCGATAGCTAGCAGCGTCTTTAGCTAGCTAGCTCCGGCGCAGCAGTAACAGGGTTACTGTAGCTAGAGTCCTCAAACAAACGACGGGCACTATCCCGCTAGCTCTCTGTTAGCCTGAGCTAAGCTAGCTCATTAGCTACATCCGGTGTCTTACTGTCACCAAACAATCCTTTATTCAAAGTTCAGTAATGCTCCTTTAAGTCCGATCTTTGTGTTGATCTTAAAACCAGTGAAGTCAAACTGGAACACAACAACAGCCAGGGGGCAGCGCTGGGACGAGGGGGGGGGCGATGTAGCGATGGAACAGCAGCCAAACAACCATATGGCAACATGAGCACGCGGGGAAGCAAGCAAATGGTGGTTCACCACAGACTCGTTCTTACCTTGTAGCATCGTAACATTTAGAAAAGAATAATCTGTAAACATTTTTAAAATCAATTAGCAGCTGACTTTGGGTGCAAACAATTATTATTAGTTTGTGTATTTTTGTTTCTTTTTCACTGGGAATCCTTTTCATTTAATGTCTTTTATCTCCACCAGCATTTCACAATGAGGAGTGATGATGAAGGGGATGAGGATGATTGATATAAAAAAAGAACTTCAAAGCAGATCATTACATTTTTAAATCAAATCAAATATGGAGAGTAAATGATGAACGAGCAGCAAAATAACAAAACCACAGATCAGACGCTCCGACGTCTGAGCAGGGTTTTTCAGAAGCTTCACGTTGTTCAGGGACACAAACAGCACTTCTTAAAGGAACAGTTCAACAGTTTGTTTCCCTCTAAAAAACACTGAACTGTTCCTTTGAAGTGTCTCTGCCTTTTTAGCAAAGCGCCACCAGTTGCAGTTCAGCTCTTACCCAACAGGTGGTGTGCTCCCTCCGTCCAGCTGTTCGTCCAGAATGACTTTGTCCTTCTCCAGCTCCCCGATGATCTTATCGATGCGCCCGATCATTCCGTTCACCCTCTTCGTTAAACGCCGACTGGCCTTGGACTCCTGCACCGTTTTCTCCTGACCGCTCTTCGTCAGCTCCTTCTTGATTTCCTCCAGGTCCTGAGACACACGTGATGTCACAAAACACAGGAAGTAAACAAACACGGGTTTCACACGCAAGCGCGTCGCGCTAACTCATCTTCATCAGCATCGACACTGGAATAATCGAGACTTCTCACTCTTCAAGATCTGGTCAAATGTAAATCTAGTAGAAATACATGTTCGTACTGTGTTACAGTAACAACTCATACAGCTTAGAAACACAAGCTTTAGGGGCTGGAGGAGAGAAAGAGTTGAAGTATTTTGAAGTATTCTTTATATATATTTAGACTGTAATTTGCATCAAAATACTGTATTTAGCTTTTAGCATTTTCATCTTTGTATCGTTATTTTTATCATGTTTAATTGCCTAAAGCTTTATGCGGCGTTTGCTCGGCATAAAATGTCCTAATGTCCAAAAATGTCAACATAAGATGAAAATAGCGAGTATTTCTATTAACAAGCAACAGAAAAGTCCAAATAAATGTAGAAGAGTTGGAATGTTTCCGAATGAAAAGGAAGAAGCAAAAACTGCATCAACTGGGACTGAGGACATAAGCGCAGCACTTTTGCTGATCCAGACGACACGGGTGTCGATGTGCTGTAAATAAAAACACATCAGCATGTATTTCTACATCGTGACCTGCCTCCTGCTTCTCTTCTATCTGAATATTCTGTCTGACTCAGACAGTCTCCTGCGGCGTCTTCCCCCGAGACACACAAGCTGGATTTTCTAGACTCGTTCCTTCCGACGTCTTCGTCTGAAAACACCAGCGGTCGTCACACGCTTTATGGTCACGGGAGTGAGTGGAGGCCACGGGTTAGAGAGCGACAGTGGTACCGCACCTCGTTGTACTCTAGGACGTCGTCCTTCAGCTCCTCCAGCTCCTCCTTCTCCAGAGTCAGCAGCTTCTTGTGCTCCTTCAGCTTGGTGCAGGCGTCGCTCAGCACGTCGATCTCCTCCTTGGTGATTTCCTCGCCCTGGAGAAGACAAACGGACAAAGGTTCGGCCTCGTGCATCGAAACATCTCTTCATCCGGTGTCTTTGAAAGAGAAACGCTTCTGTTCACATTTTCCATCCACACACCACAGCTAATCTGGAAAAGGAGGTCAGAGTATGAAATGTACATTTCATACGAACCCACGGAGCCACATGAACACAGAGTGGGTGGGAGTCTGAGGGGAAAGTGGGATAGAACCCATGACATCGCCGACACAGACGGAGGGAAATCTGAGGAGCTACAGAGGCTGTCGGAGCAGGAGGGAGAGGGTTCAACGTGGGTGAGTGACGGGTCAGAGGAGGGGGCGTGTCCGTGACGGGTCAGAGGAGGGGGCGTGTCCGTGACGGGTCAGCGGAGGGGGCGTGTCCGTGACGGGTCAGCGGAGGGGGCGTGTCCATGCAGATGTGGCTCAAACAGCGGGTGCAGATAATTGTTGTGACTTTCAGAGCAGGGGGCCACATTTGATCTAGAGGGGGCGGGACCAGTCAAATCATGGCACGGTGACCTTGGCCTGGTTCTGGCCCGCGGGCCGCAAGTTTGATACCCCTGCTTTTAGACCCTGTCTTGTCCACTCTGAAGCTTCTCTTCATGGCAGGTGGACCAGAGGTCGTATCTTCACCTTCAATTACAAAACCCCAACGATATTCTTTGAAATCTCCATTTCCTGTTCTGTCATTCACTTGTTCTGCTTCTCATCGACGACAGAGAAGCCGAATATGAGCGTTTGTTTGTGGTCGTCCCTCGTCTCACTCTCTCGTCTCACTCCCTCGTCTCACTCCCTCGTCTCACTCCCTCATCCAAACACAACTCTCCTCGCGGCTGACGTCATTTGGAACCTTGGTGGTTTTACGTCCTTTCATTCTGATTTTTCAGTCCCTCTGAACGTGAGATCAAACAGTCGAGCAAAAAAACTACAAACGCCACAATTACATGCAAGAAGTGTTTAACCCACATCTGGACCTGCTCAGAGGGATCATGGGGCGGGGGGGGGGGGGTGGGGGGGGCAGAACTGGTTTCAGGGGGAAAGGGGAGGGGGGGGGGGGGGGGGGGGGGGGGGGGGGGGGGGGGCAGAACTGGTTTCAGGGGTAAAGTGGAGTGGGTGTGAGGGTTCATGTGGGAGGAGACAACATTTAAACCTGACCTGGAAGCGCAGGAAAGTCTGCCACTGCTCAAACTGTCGGTGCGGGAGAAAGTAAATGAATACATTTAAAAAAACTCAGAGACAATGGTTTAAAAACACTTCATTGTGTACGTAAACAAAGATGGTCGCTCAGTCGAGGACTTCGGTCTGGATTCCTGTCCCAGTGTAAAGGCACTTGAGAAGACTGTTGACCAAAGCGTGTCTGAATCTGCTCAACAGGTGGCGCTGTGCTGCCTTTCAGTTAGCTCTGGTTAGCTAGCATCAAACTGGTATCATGACAACCAGTGTATCACTCAACTTTATCACTCTATTGTTTTGTACACTCTCGCTTTTTTCTAAAGGTGAGATGTGCGCTGCCCCTAGTGGTTATGGTGACAACTGATGTTAGCACTAAATGCAAACATGTATGCGTCAATAGACTGATGGATTTGATGTTTACACGCAATTCAACCGAATCAATTATTAACCTCGGAAGTTCAATTCTAGCTTGGCACACATGTTATTTTAAGAATTCTAAAAATCCAGTTTTATCCGGATGAACACGATCAACATCGACTGTGTTTGGCTCCGTGTAAACTTAGCGACTGTCACGGGTGGAGCCCCTTTGAAAAGAGCCATCGGAAGAGCTGGAGCGACGTTACCTTGATTCCATCGATGACAGGAGCCGTGTCCCTCAGTATCTCCGACGTCGTCCCGCGCATCATCCGCTCGGCCTCGGCCTCCTCCTGCTGCAACAACAACCACGCACTTAGCTCCTGACTTCAAACATCTTTGTCCGGAGAAAGACTCCAGACTCCTCTTTACCCTGGCGACCTTCTCGGCAGCGTCCGCCAGCCTCTCCATCTCCCGGTCCTTGTTGTCCTGCTGTATGGCCGCCTCCTCCTGCAGCATGTTCTCCACTTTGGTCTTGTTGTCCACCTGCGACAGCTCCATCTCCGCCACCATCATCTGCGCCTCCTTCGTCTGGACACAGAGCAGGCGACAGGTCGGCGCTCGTTTCTCACCGTGACACTAACTCCCGCGGGTTAACGCTTTGACGTACCACCATGTCGGGCAGCGTCTGCAGCGTGGTCTTCAGCTGGTCGGCGGGGGACAGGGTGTCGGGCAGGTACATGGCTCTGGACAGGAGCAGCAGGGAGGTGGGGATCTGCTGGTTCAGGTGAAGCTCCAGCCACTGCACCAGAGGAGGAGTCAGTCAAAACTCTTCTACGTTTGAGGCTTTTCACGCGTGTTGCTCAGGGTTGATTTTTGAGTATTATTTCCGTGTATTTTCGATTTTAACAATGAACTTGATATCATTGTTAAAGCTTGTTTTTTGATGTGAACACCTGTTTGTGTGGGAGGCGTAATCACCTAACTTTTTTTTAACGGTGCATCTACGGGTTAAACTAAGACTTTGCTGTTGTTACCTGACTGAGCTGCTCCCTCAGTCGTTCCTCCGTGACCCCCAGTGACCTCATCCCTCGGACCCTGCAGGCCGCCTGCACCTCGGTCACGCTCAGAGTCTCCACCCCCTCCTCTGCGATCAGCTGTGGAAACACAACACAGAGGTTCTCACACGGTTCCTCCTCCTCCTCCTCCTCCTCATCACTCCATCACCGCAGAGTTCCCTCCACCTTGTCGTCTGCCCGGATGGCCCTCAGCTTCATGATGATCTGGAAGCGCAGGAAGTTGTTGGTCCCGATGGACTGCAGCTCCAGGAGGCGGCACAGCGCCACCAGCTGGGGGCGGGTCAGGTTGTCCAGGGTCAGCTCGTCCTCGAACAGCTTGGAGAACTTCATGATCTGCTCGTTACTCGGACGTTCGCCAGAGTCCCGGATCTGCACAGACGCAGGGAGTGAGCACAGGAGACACTTTGCCGTCTCCACCACCGGGTGGCAGCACCGAGCCTGTTCTCTGGCGCGACACCCACCTTCTGGAAGAAGGTGGAGAACTCCTCGGTCACGTTGCCCTGGTCCACCTTGTTCCTCAGAGCGATCTCCTCGATGGTGTCCTGCAAGAACTTGGCCATCTCCAGTTTGACCCTCAGCTCCTTTTTTAACCTCTCCTCCTGTAAACAACAACAACAACAAGATGTAAACAGATTATCCACCAATCCTCCATCATTTCATCTCTAATCTGTTTAAAAGGTAAACAAACAAACACTAAATCAAAAGGGAAAACACAATTTCATTGATTATTGACACAGCAGGTCAGCTCTCCTGTTGTGCCCTGGATTAGACAGATTAGGATTAACTCCTGTGAGCCTCATTAGGAGCTCAGGTGAAAGTTCAGGATGAGGATTTCATTTTCACCTTCTAATCTAACCCTCAACACCTTCAACTACATTTACATTTCTACCTCCACAGCTGTCAATACTAATAATCCTGTGATGATATATAATCCCTAGATGATCTGGGGTGTGTGTGTGTGTGTGTGTGTGTGTGTGTGTGTGTGTGTGTGTGTGTGTGTGTGTGTGTGTGTGTGTGTGTGTGTGTGTGTGTGTGTGTGTCTTTCAGTGACCTTCTTGGTCTGTGTCTCGAAGGTGGACGGCAGCATGTTGGGGAAGAGCTTCAGGGCGACAGGAAGCAGGAACTCCATGAAGGGCACGATGATGAAAACCAGGAAGGGGAGGAGCCGGAAGACGTCCGCACACGTCCTGAGGAACTGGAGGACAAAGAGGTGAGTCGGCATTTTCTTTTGTTTGGATGTCACACTGCAAACACGGCAGATTTGGATATTCATCCACCGGGCTGCTGTTTGTGCATGTGTCCACTAGGGGGCAGTGTAGGCAGAGGGAAACTGGGCTGCGTTTGCTTTGTGGCCTTTTGTCTCTTCACACAATCGCCCGCTCAGCCGCTCTGATAACAGATCCAGCAGTCAGCACTTTGAAGTCCCGCCCCCTTCGTATTCACGCTGAGCCCAAACCAAAGTGAACATTCTGCTTCACAAGCTTCAGGAACAGGAAGCAGATTTGTTCAGAATGTGGGCGGAGCATGTGGACACCTGTCCACCTCATTGTACATCTGTCCCACTGTGGCTTACTGACCCAAACATGTACAGAATCAGGCTCTGACCCAAAACACCAGCTCCTCTCTCTCTGTGGCCCCTCCCCCTTTCCACCTGCATGTCACTGCACCAGTAGAGTGAAGGATTTAGGAGTGAAAAGGCCTTTGTCCGCTCCCCCATTGACATGTATATCATCTCCCAGAGTTCCACATCAAAGGCTGGTGGGAGCGGGCGGGGGGGCACATTAAAGTGGGAGGAGCCTTAGTATTGTTGGTGAATATGAAAGGAGGAGATTATGGAGGCAGCGCTGGGTGAATGGGGAGTGGACGGCTTCAGGACATTAGCTCTGAGGGAGTCAGCTGCATTTGAAAAGGTGCAGAGGGGTTTAATGCAAAGATGCGGGTGTGGGGGTGGGGTGGAGGGTGGGGGGGTGGGGCCTCGGCAGCACTGACCAGCACTGAGCCTTTACTTCCTCCGTTTCCTCAGTTTACATTTCATGTGCCGTAAACCAGTGATTGAAACCACTTCCTGTTCCAAAGGAAACACAATGTGATGTAATAACATTGTTTTAGTAAACAACAGAAATGTTTACATGAAACAATCACATTAAAGGTGCAGTGTGTAGGATTTAGTGGCATCTGTGGGCCTCACTCAAACTGAAAAGGGCCTTAGTTTGTCCATGATGGGATACCGTAAAAACATAGATATGGCCGCCTCCACGCGTGTAAATATGTAAACGCACTGTAATTATACATAAACTGTACCTTTAAAGGTGCAATGTGTAGGGTCAAGGGGATCGAATGGCAGGAAGTGGTATACCCACAATCATCGTGTCTTATAATCACCTGAAACTACAAAACTGTAGCCTGTTATTATCGGCCGCCGTGTTTCTTTAGCGGTTAAATAAAGTTCTTTAAAGCCCTGAGACGTCTCGCGGTCGTCACGTGACAGAGTGAACGTGTCACCGACATTTTCCACATGCCTCTGTGGAGACGACTGTAAAACCAACAGCTGTCGTTTAACACCTGCTTCACTTTGAAGCGCGGTGGATTTTTCTTGGTCTGCCAGACGACACCAAAACAAGAACCTGTCCGCTGACCCCCGGTGGAGTCTTTGAAAACTCGGCTTCCTTTTAGAGAATTTGTTATTACAGTGTTTTCCTATTTAAAAAAAAAATTTATTTACTGTTTTTAATCACTATTTCTACTGAATGATCCATCTCATTATTATTAATTACTATGAACAAGTGCTCATTTTAAATGATGCTGATTATTATAATGTTGTAGACATTCACTGATTGAGTCGACAGACAAACCTCCACCATCTTCCGCCACATACAGAGTAGATGTTGTTGTTGTTGTTGTTGTTGTTGTGTGTGAGCAGCAGAACGGGCTGAGGTGGAGCAGCGTGGGCAGCTGAAGCCTCCTGAAGCTTCCAGCCTTTAAGTCCGTCCCCCTCCCACACAGGAAGCAGGGCAGCTGTAAGTAAGAGTGACCCGGCTCCACCTGCTCACCTGCCCCTGGAGGCAGCACACCTGTGTGCCAGCGCCTACATCAGATTACTGCCTCCACCCAGACCACCACGGGCGGAGACGTGGAGGTGGAGCCAGAGAGTCAGGCTGAGAGGAAGCGGCTTCATTCAAAAGGAGGAATCTCAAGTGTTGGAGTTAAATGAGCGGATTGAACAAACTTCACTTTAACTCCAACAAACCCACAGATGTGGTTTCACTCAGAAGGTGAATCAGGGTTTTTCATCAAGCTGCTGTGTCAAAAAAAATTTCAAATAAATAAGAAAACAAAATGTAGAATTGTAGAAAATGTATAAATATAAAAATAATGATTTTTAAAAAATCTATTAAAAAATAGATACAAATCAATCAATCAATAAAACGAAGCTGCCGTCTCTGCAAACCCATCAACACACTTGAACTCAAATGGTTTTCCAAGTATTTCACGTGTTTGTAATCTGCTGCTGCCGCGGCAACAACACGGGGGGCAGTTGACCGAGGTCTGTTCCGATCAGAGCAGCCACACGGAAAA
The DNA here is from genome assembly GCA_016785325.1 of Chascanopsetta lugubris. Taxonomy (NCBI): domain Eukaryota; kingdom Metazoa; phylum Chordata; class Actinopteri; order Pleuronectiformes; family Bothidae; genus Chascanopsetta; species Chascanopsetta lugubris. The sequence continues at coordinate 17,713 of JAFBJT010111795.1, forward strand.
GCTCCCGTCTCCAGATCCTGAATCACGGCATCGCACAGCGGCTCCCAGCGCCGCAGAGTCAACTCTCAGCACGCCGCCTCGCTCCGTTAATTGATCCCATTAAGCGCCGAGAGCCCGTGGATTAAACATTACAGGACAACGCGTCTGAGCTGCGCCACGACACTTCCACTCTCCGTCTCTCCACAGCTGCGCTCTGTCCACACTCAGTCGCCGTGGAAACATGTGGGCGCTCTGCTTCCTGCCGCACTACTTTCCTATTTCTGCTTCCGTCTCCGTTCAAGCGCCAAGCTCGGAGGTTTGAATCATACAGGATGAAGACGCCGCGCCACATGTGGTCAGAATGTGGCGGTGATTCGTCATTTCCTAAGCTCCGCCCACTGAATAACTGATGTGGGACTGTGGGAAAAGTTTCCATCCTGTGTGACGCACATATTTCCTGTCAAGATTCTCACCAGGCTTTAAAACCACAGGTGATGTCACTGATTTGAAGCAGAATTACCGAATGATTCTAATTGGCTGATGTGGCTAATGTCCACAAGATGCTTGCAGTTCACAGGGCGGCCACTTGAGGCTCCACCCCCATAGACTCCCATGTTAAAATGACCAACTTTAGAGGTGAGTTCAACATGTTTAAAGTCTGGTACAAACAAGACTTTTGCTCTCGATCAGTCGCATGTTTTCCTGTGACAACTGTGAGGGGGCGGAGCTTATTTTCATTCTATCCAGGTTTGACATTGTGCATCAGTAAGAGGCGTGGCCTCTCGAGTGACACCTGGGCCGACCTTCTGTGGACGCGGCGACAGCACCACGGGCCCTCCCCCCGCTCCACCTGCGCTCCGCCTCTTTGTCCGTTTCTGGACGAACCAGGAAGTCGGGGGAGTGAGGCATCGGCAAGATGGCCGACGAGCGAAGCGCCCACTAGCAGCCTCACCTGTCTCCGCTCTCGCCTGGACAGGACGTGTCCGTTCAGAACCCTCCACAGCATCCGGCCGGCGATGGTGGTGTCGATCCACAGCAGCCTGAAGCCGTGGTAGTAGTGTTTGATTTCGTCCACCACCCACTGGCGCAGCGTCCTCCTCACGGGCTCGGCGTCCAGCGTGGGGCTGTACACCGGCCCCCCCTCCTCCAGCTTCTTCTTGTCCTTCAGCGATCGCAGCGACTTCTCCACCTTGGACTCGTCCCACCTCCTCCGGGACAAGTGGATCCAGCGGACTCCGCGCACGTCCTGCGGCCGCGCTACCGTCCACTGGGCCCCCGCCGTGATGGCGGGGTGGATGGGGGAGGGGCCCGCCAGCACAAAGGCGCAGTACTGACGCTGGGAGTCCAGGTTCTGGGCGGGGCCCGCGTTCCCTTCGGCCGCGGGGAGGTACGGGCCGAACGAGGAGGCGGCCGGGGTCGCAGAGCCGGGGCGGCCATCTTGTCTGAGGAAAGAAGAGGGTGAGGACGTTACAGGTAATGTATGAATATTGAAATCTATAGAATCGGGTGAATATGCAAATGAGCTCTCAGTGTTTCATCCGACTCACTTGTGATTGGACAGTCGGAGCGTTGTGCAGCTGAAACAGGCGCCATCTTGTAGTTTCCCTGGAGACAGAAAAACAAAAACGTGAGGGGCAGAGTTTCTAGATATACACACTCACGTGCACACTCACGTGCACACTCACGCGCACACTCACGTGCACACTCACGCGCACACTCACGTGCACACTCACGTGCACACTCACGTGCACACTAACACAACTCTGGAATCCCAGTGAGCAGATCCCACAGCAGCTGACATCATTTCACTTTGACTCCAAACTTCAATCGAATCAAATCAAATTTTGTATTGGCAGTAAAAAAAAAAAAAAAAGATTTGTACACTTTTATAATAACTTCTTCATTTTGCTATCATTCTTTTTTTATCATAATAATAATAATAAGAATAAGAATATATCTCTGGGCTTGATGAAAATACTTTTAAAACAGACAAAGAATGGCTTCACTTCTCTCCAGTGGTTAAAGTTGTTGTTTATAACTCAAATCTAATAGTTTTATGATCCTGTTGTCACAGAATCACCTCAGTGTAAACTGTAAATATCTTCGCCACTCTGCACCCACCCCACCCCCAAGCCCCCCTCTGGGTGAGGCCCTGTGGGGGCATCCAAACCCTCAGGAGGCCCCTGTCCAGCGCACACATGCGACCGGAGGGGCGGGGTTTGCCAGAGCCTGCAGGCCAATCGGCAGAGAGCGGGTGACGTCACCCCCCCCCCCCCCCCCCCCCCCCCCCCCCCCATGCGCCGAGCCCCCCCCCCCCCCCCCCCCCCCCCCCCGGTGCTCCTCACATGGCCGGCTGGACCTGATCCAGTAAGGCCTGGTGGAACTGTACGACACAGACTCTGCTGGAACTCTGACACTGTCTTTGTGATTCACCACAGAGACAGAAACCCCTGGAAGTACAGTAGATCATCCCCCACTGTTCTCTCTCACACACACACACACACACACACACACACACACACACACACACACACACACACACACACACACACACACACACACACACACACACGCACACACACACTGCCACTGTTTCCTCTGCGCTTTCAAACACACCCTGGGGATTTCTGGCTTTTGGTTTCATTCACAAACTTCATTCACTCTTTATTTCATCACATCCGGAACCAAACTCACAACCATTTCGATCAGACGGGTCAAACTAGTTTCCACACGTGGCCCGAGCAGTGAAACCAGAATAACCTTCAAACCACTTTATAAATCTCCATTTGTTTTAGTGCAAAAAAAGTGAATTCTCTAAATGTTCACATTAGTGTGAAAACACTCGTCTATGACCTGGCTACTGAAACACTTATAGATCTGGTATTATAGAACTTATTAACAGACATGTGGAGCTGTGGGCTACATACATGTGATGTGTCCTCATTGTGGTCACACACACACACACACACACACACACACACACACACACACACACACACATAACCACTCCTTAAAATGAAAAGTAAACACTTTCAGTCGTGACTCACTCAGCTCGGGGATTGTTGTGGAAAGTTTGACCTCGAAACGAGAGGTGAAGTTTCATCATCTTCCACTTGTGAAATAAACTGAACGTGGAACAAAGAGTCTTTACTTCGTAATCTACTCGAGAACACGACAACAAAGGTTCAGTATCTTGATGACCCCTCAAAGTACTTTATGACATTAATGACACTTTGTTTACTAGATTCACTACAAACAGGTTTATCATTATTAGTGTTACTCCCTAATATCGGTTGATATATATATATATATATATATATATATATATAACAGTACTAACACCTCACAAACATGTCTGTGTCCCTGCTCACTGTTTATTTACAGTTTTGTTCCACGTGTTTTACAGCAGCAGAGCTTCATTTGGTCTTGACCCAGTTAAAAGTAGGTCTGGTGCAGCAGGGGTCGTGACAGGGTCACACGTGACCCCCCCCCCCCCCAACCCCCCCTCCTGCCTGCATGACTTCAGCTCATGCGTGACCCACAGTTCACAAGGACGAGGCAGTAAAAGGCCAAAGTGGACGTCTAAAAAAAAAAAAAATAATAATAATAATAATAAAGGAAGGCTCACTGACCCTGCTAAATAAGCGTGTGTGGCCTCGGGTCAGTGCGTGTTCATGCTCCTGTGATCACATGACACACACACACACACACACACACACACACGCACACACATACATCAGCTGCTTCACATGGAGCGGCAGCAGTGACACACTCCACGCCGCCGCTCACAGAAACACTGCAGTGTCTCTGACAGTTGCTGCGGCGTCATGAGTGGTTCATCGAGCCGACGCCTCCGTCAGATGTTTCAGTAGAACCGGGTGGAGCGGACGCGTGCTGTAAATACACAGCCGCTGTCACACGCTTACTACACGTATGTGTTTATCTGTCTTTACCTCCAGGACACGCAGACTGTATGGGCCCGTCACTGTGACTCTGAGGCTTTCCAGGAATGGAGAGGCGCCGGAGGCTGGGGACGGAGCCTCTAGTGGTCACCCTGTGAACTGCAGGTTTCTCCACTTCCTCATTTCATTTGAACATATATTTATTTTTATATCCATGTGTCTTGTGCCATATTTCTTGAGCACGGTTTCAGATAAGGCTCTAATCTTTACTCGGACCTGTGACCTCCGGCCCGGGTTTGATGACTGCTGAGGTTCCACTGCGCAGAGGCAGCGCTGAGGTCGAGGTCCGGCAGCGACCGCTCGTCGAGGTCACGACCCGAACCGAGGTCCGTTTCTATCTCCTCATGTCAACGATGAAAACGCTCATGTGATGAGACGTTTGATGAGACGTTTGACGATAAGACTTGATGAGCGCGTGAAGCTCAGAGTTCCGGGAGGCGCTGACCTTGCCTCCTGGAACCTCGGCCGTTTGTCTGATAATGTGGGACTGGAGCCAACAACCTGATGCGAGTGGGTCCACAGCAAACGGACACACCCCCGTCATCATCGTCGTCTATTGATAGTCTCAGCTTTAATGCAGCGCCTCAAACACTAATGTTTGTGCGTCACCTTCATATCCACTGTAACACAACAGCCAATCAGAACACATGGTGATACTGGAGGGTGGCGTTGCCCTGGAGACACAGTCCAGATAAGGTCTCGATAACCCGAACCCTGACCCTGACCGGGAGGGACCATACTCGAGAGCGAAAAGAACGTGTTGTGAAGCTTTAATGATGTATAACTGAGATGAACACGTTCTGACCAATTACTACAGAACAGCTATAAAACATTTACATGACCAGCGGGTCTACTAAAGGTATGTATGGCCCGTGTAAGCAGTACATTTAGTACATGAACTTCTGAACTATGTTAAGTGTTATTCATTAGGATAACACTTGTACAAAAGCTGTCATACATGAGTTTATGGAATCAAGAATCAAACAGAGGAGTTTGAGCTCCTGGAGAGTGACAATCAGCCTGTATATGAAATGAAAGTCCAACAGTCCTGTATTACTGCAAAAGTATCATTTTGAGTGTATTTGAATGGAATGGATGAATTCAGACTCTGTTGTACAGTCCAATACAAATACATGAATAAGTTCATCATTGATTGATTGAGTGGTAAAGCCTGAGAATCATCAGACTTCATTGGTAAATGTAGAAATCAAATGTAAACCGTGCGATTGTGATTAAAGGGAAGTGAAAATGAAGCCACTCGGCCGTTTCACCTCCTCCTCGTCTCACACCATGTAAACAAACTGCCTCACATCAGATCTGTTCACCAGCTCCTGCTGCTCTTTCTCCAGGAGGCTGGTGGTCACGTGGAAACCTGGTTGCCATGGCAACAAGCATCCTGCAGTAAAAAGAGAGGGGGCGCTGCCCGCAGAGCAGCAGCCTGTCCTCGGATGACCTCGATCTCAAATCACGTTTTCCTCTTTCATCAGCGGCAGAAAACGTCAGCCCCCCCCCCCCCCCCCCCCCCCCCCCCCCCCCCCCCCCCCCCCCCCCCCCCCGCCGCGGGCCCCCCCCCCCCCCCAAAACGCTGAGTCACGGTGAGGGCGGTGACCTTTGACCTTCACGCCATTATTGATTAACAGCGGGTGGTTATTGATTTGTGACAGGTTTGTGTTTGTTGTGATGTCACACACAGCGTTCTACTGTTAATCACTCATTCACCGTCTCCATGGAAAATCACTACCGGAGGCCGATAACAACACAGACACGTCCATGACGCCATGAATCAACACAGGAGCTCAATGACAACAAAGCCGTCAATAAATGTAGAAACGACCGACTCACCTTTCCGGAACTCGTTCTTTAAAGACCGGGATGTTTTCATTAAAGGTGCCCGGGACCTCGTAAATAGGATTAACGCCATGAAGAGGCTGTTTCCGTCTCAGGTCGCTGCCTTTGCCGCTGGTTTCACTTTACTTTGCGAGCTAGCGGGCTAACGGGCTAGCACCGGGCTGATCGGGCTATGGAAGCCGGAGAGGATCCGTTACCGAGCCGCCGCCGTCAAGTTCCCCCGAGGTGCTGGTGTGTTGTCCGGCTGGTTTCCGACGGAGCACGAGAAGCTGCTGCGGCTCCGGGTCATGACGTGCCCTTCCCTGTTCTGAGGAGGAGGATGACAGCGAAGCGGGGACAGAGCGGTGAGCCGGAGCTGTGACGTCAGCAACAGCGTCTGTGTTTCCGTCAAGTAACCTGAGCTGAGGGCGAGGGGAGGAGACTTCCGGTAAGTTTGCAAAATAAAGCTCAGTTCATTTTAGGTCAAAACGTCAGAAAATGTTTGCTTTAAAATCATTTGATTGACGTGACTGCTCTTCACTTATCTGTGATTAATTTAGCTTAGTTTTAATGCCCTGTTATCAACTTCATTTCATTTCGGTGAAGTGTTTTTCTTCAACTCGTATAACTTTAATTCACTTTACTGCAATCTAATGTCTTAATTTATTTCTCCGCGTTAATTTTAACTGACGTTAAATCAAAAGTAAACATCAATTCAATTTAGTCCATTTGCTTCACAGTAAAATCGTCCCGTCACTGTTATCGACTTTTACTTTGTGAAGCAACGTTTACCGGAAATGGTCCGTGTTACCCAGTAGATATCACAGCCCCCTAGCGTTTCCTGTCAGAACCACAGGTTCCAGTGCCCATGAACCAAATGCATCAAAGTGTTGATTGATAGAAAGTGATCATGAAGGGTGATATTATCTTTGAGCAGTCACGTGGTCAACATTGTGTTGATTGATAGGTGAAAACGAACCAGTAGCAAAGGATCAGAAGATGAACTGACTCAGTTTACAAGCGTCACGTTTGAGACGTAAGTTCACAAACGGAAATTCAGTCTGTTCGAGTTCATCTGACCTGATCGTTGACCTTCATCATCAATGTCAACTATTGCTTTGATGTGTTAGTTTTACCTTTCATGTGCACTGTGTATATAATGCCTTTGATTTTCATTTTTATTCTATTACTACTG
>JAFBJT010111796.1:1611-16788 GCA_016785325.1 Chascanopsetta lugubris
CTCTCTCTCTCTCTCTCTCTCTCTCTCTCTCTCTCTCTCTCTCTCTCTCTCTCTCTCTCTCTCACTCTCCAGAAAGAGCTGCAGGGACTTGCCAGTATTTTCATTCCCTCTTGAGGCATTTCCGCGCGATAACAAAGCCCGGCCTGCGCGATGAAACAGAGAGGAAGCGGCCTTTGTGAAGGGAGCAGCCGATTTTCGATGAGTGCGAGCGTGTCTGCGTGCGGATGTGTTTGCACGCCGCTGACCCCGGGTAACAGTTTGGTGCATGCAAATTTACTTTTGAGCTTGCACTTCAGGTTGCTCCAGGCTCTTGTTTGCCGATGAACCTTCTGTAGGATGTGAACAAGCCTGCTCTGTTCCCCATTCAGAAAACAAAGTTGCCTCCTGTTTGCATCTAATTAACTGGCATAATACTTTGCTTGTTGGATTGGCCAGTGTTTTTTTTTTATTGGGCTTGTTAACCACTGGCCTTTCACAGTTTTCACTTCCTCTGCAGCCATTACTGAGGGGAAATGTGCACCGTAGCACGGGTCACTATTCTCCCGGGTGTCTGGCACTGGGAGGGGACTGAATCGAACCAATAAGTAGAAGATTGTCTCCCTCTTCTACCGTTTAGTGGAACTAATAGCCGAACATGCACTCTTTGTCCTCGGTAAATAAGCAAAGCACATGTAAATCATATCCGCCTTTGTTATTTTTCGGGTTCAGCGAACGAGTATTAATTTTTGTTGCTCTCAGCTGCCGGATGCCGTTCTTGTAGTCGGCGGTTTCCAGAAATAACTGCTGGGTTTTTGGCGAGAGCTTGAGGTGAAGGCTCACACGAGACATGCTTTTTGCCCTCTCATTTGAGGTCACGATGCAGCCATTGGAAATTGCCTTTTCCCTTCTTAATGGGAGCAGGAGCAGAGCGGCCGAAGCTGCGATTGCTCCGGGGATGTCGACAGAGTCGGAGTCCGCAGAGTCCTCAGAGTCAGGGTTGACAGCCAGGCCCCTGTGACACACGCTCAGTACCCATAAACAGGGATTTGGCCCTCCAGAGAAAATAACCTTGATAATTACTGGGTGCATATAGACCTGCCCACAGCAGAAGGGGAAGGAGGAGACAGGGGTTGACTGAGACAAGGAGAGAGAGAGAGAGAGAGAGACAGTCCGAGAGAGAGAGAGAGCGAGAGAGAGACAGGGAGAGCCACATCCGCTGGTGCATTCCTCTTTGCTGTGTCATACTGGTGCCGAGTCCCCCCCCCCCCCCCCCCCCCCCCCCCCCCGCCCGCCGCCCCCCCCCCCCCCCCCCACTTTGCACGGAGGTTTCCACGCGACGGCGCATGGGTGCAAAAGGCTACTGACGCAACGCTGGGGCTGCCGACGCAGACATGAGAAGTTTAACAAGCCACACGCCCGTTGTTTCCCCCATGGCGACAAGAAGTCAACAATACAATGCAACAGTAGTGGATGGTAGAGTGGAGGATGGCACAGCACACGTATGGAGGTGGGATGTATCCACTGAGAGGAGACCCAGCCCGGTGACCCCACTGTGGACGCACTCGCAGATTTGGCCTCCCCCTCTCCCTCCCCCTCCCCCTCCCCCTCTCCCTCTCCCTCCCCCTCACCCTCTCCCTCCCCCTGCCCTCCTCCGTCACGTGGCCTCTCTGGTCTGGCTGAATTGGCATCATTACAGCAGCCAGGGCTGAATGTCTGCGGTTGGCTCGCCGCCCGTCTGCTTGCCTGTCATTCAGCCGGTTAAAGAGGCCTTGTTGAACCGCTGCACGGTGCCTGGCTACTACAGGGCCCATTCATGCCCGTAACGGCGCAAACAGCCAAGTCCTGTCATCAGCGCCAGCGAGCACATACCAATTTACTACTGGAAATGACAAGGTCATTTTGCTTGCTAAGCACAGTTTCGCGCGCCCCCCCTCCTCCCCCCCCCCCCCCCCCCCCCCCCCTCCCCCCGCCCCCCTCTCCCCCCTCCCACCTCCTCCCCCCTCCTCCCCCCTCCCCCTCGAGCAACCTCGTCACCCGCTTCTCAAAGTTTGGACTCGAGAGAACGCGACGCCGCTCCTCCAACACGCCGTCGGTAGACACAACACAAATGTTTTACTGTTGGCGTCTCAGATATGTTCTCGCTCTCTGTTGCGCGCACGCCGCCTACATTGTGTGTAAAGTGAAACAGACTGATCCTCTCCCCGAGGAATTATACAACAACAGCACAGAACAACAAAACATCGCTTATGCCGCCCGAACGCCGGAAATCTCAGAGAATACTATGGAAAATACAGTTTTGTCACTCGCAGAGAGAGAGAGAGAGAGAGAGAGAGAGAGAGAGAGAGAGAGAGAGAGAGACATGTCTTCCCTGCCCCCCCCTCCCCCTCCCCTCCCTACTTTGTCAGTTGCTCCGAGCGCCTTTGGCTAATGGTGGCTCATCCTGTCACAGATGACCTGTGCCTTAGTGAAGCGCTCTCTCTCCTCCTCTCAGTCCCAGCGTGACACGCCGAGCGGGGACACGCACGAGAGCCGTGACTTCACCCCTGCGCTCATCCCCGCCTCCTTCTCGTGCTCCATCCCCACCCCTGTGCTCCGCCGGCAGTCCGAACATCTTCCCGCCGTGATTAGCGGCGGAAAGGTTTCCTCTCCCCAGCCAGCGTGAGTGTCTCGAGCCGCCCGTGTCCTTGGAAAGCCGCCTAATAAGCTCAGACACACACACACACACACTGCTGTCTTTGCTCTCCACAGGCCTATTCTCCAGTGTCACCCGGCGCACACAGAGGTAAACAAAGACTACCACACACACACACACACACACACACACACACACACACACACACACACACACACGTGGACTGTACACATGCTATCCTGGTGTGCTAATAGACTGGCGCGGCGGCCCCGTCGAGGACAGCGTTGACGGTAGCTCGCTAACGTTGACCTTCCATATGCCAATCACAATAAATCTGCTGGGCGATTTGAATACTGGGAGGAAAACAGTGTAAATTGAAAGCAGAAATCCCCCCGGTGCGAGACAAGATGAGCCTCTGAATAAATTATTCAGATGGCAGCCTCTTTCCTGCATGATGCTCGCCTTCTGCTACATTTAATGGCATCTGTGATGACGCCCATTGGAGATTAATCCAGATGTAAGACGTGTGTGTGTGTGTGTGTGTGTGTGTGTGTGTGTGTCCGCTTACATTTGTATGTGTGTTTCTATCTCCGTGTGTGTGTGGCCTTCTCACCCTTCTTCTCATGAATCCCGTTGTGTCGTGTGATGGGGAAACAAAGCCTCAACAGGGGAATTTATCTCTTCTCCGGAGAGGGCTGTAAATAAACAACCAGTGAATCAATGCCTCCATTTGTTTTTGTGTCTGATCGTTCTGCCTGTGTTTTGCGGCAGCGGCGGCGGTGTGACAGCATTTGGCGAGCCAATGGGGCTCTCTGCAGCCATCTTTCCTCACGGCGAGAGCGAGAAAACATGCCACACCGGCCTCATGTTTCATTACCGGGCATCAGTACATTACCGCATGCTTTTTCATATCACTCGCCGCAGCTGATTCAGAGCCATGATGGAGCCTTTGTGCGAATGGGAAATAACACCAGTGTTGGATGTTGTGCTTAAGAACCATTCAGTCAATTTAACACACACACTCACACACACACACTCACGCTGGCACATAGGAAACACCAGGTGCACTTGAAAAGGAAAAACCCACAACTGATCCTGTGGTGGATGTGTTTCCCTCGATGTGAGCACCATTGAGTCACATCGAAAGGACGACCTTCCTCAACACAATCGCTTACAAACGTTTGACAATAAAACATTTCACTGCTCTATTTCGCGCAGGTGTTGTCGTATCATATCCAAGGTGTAAAGCAGTTACATTTCTGAAATATTTTTCTTCTTTAACCCAACGAGAAAATTGCAGTTTATCACTTAACCCGCTTTTGGATAAACAGACGTTTCTATTGGAGGATGTGTTTCCGTTTCTGTGTGTTTGTTGTGGTCTATTTGTTTGTTTCGTTTCCAAGATTTCACAAAAACTGCATCAGTTACATCAGTTTTTTCTGAAATTAGGATGCAGGCGGAGCCAATAACAAGCTCATAGCACTTTGCCATGCTTCTGGAGAGTTGTTGATATACCCAGAGTGTGCGGGTAATTTCAGATCCCTTAAATGTAAATTGAAATGCATGAGGGAACTAATAGAGAATAACATTCCCAAACTCAGTGACATCTAATACATTGTACCGAGACATCACTTCTCTCAAAAAGTACAAATATCTGTTTTTTTGTCATTAAAGGTGCAGTGTGTAAAATCTGGTAACATCTCGAGGTGAAGTTGAATGTTGTATCCATCACCTCACCCTCACAGAGCATGCAGTTGAACCAATGGTAGACTTCAGTTATCAATAAAACTCTTAATAGAACTTAAAAAAAAACATGCAACATGTACAAAATACGTAAAAACATGGCCGCCCCCATCGAGAGGACCTGCTCTTGTATGGGTAATGGAGACAAAATAAAACATTTAAGCGATTGTAAATCCATGAAAATGGACGGCATTTTTTTTTTCTCCATATCCCATTGTACAATTTCAGAGAGGGCCGTCTTTAAACATTTACAAAATGAATGAATGCATTCTGTCAGTTAGCCTTTATCGATGCGCGAACCAGAATGAATTGCATTTCTGTGCTCCACGGTAATAGCGGGCCTAGCAGAGGTGGCAGAGAATATGAGGGGAGTTCCTTGTATTAGCCATGGTTGGATGACTAATAGGAGCAGTGAATAATGGTGTGCGCGGACTGATCCCTCTTCTTTAGGAATAAAGGTAACCTCCCAGTGTGTAAACCTTGATTAGGAGCAATGGTTCAGCTAATGCTGCCGTGGGTAATGCGAACACCACTGCACATGAGAGGCTCTAATGAGCGCTGCCTTACCATAGGGTTTTTGTGTGCTCAAGTACCCTTCTCTGTATACCACATTCAAGTGTGAAATTACAATATCAGATCGTATTTAGTTAATTAAACCCATATGACTAATTTAATTTGACTCAAATATGGTGGGGTGTGTGTGTGTGTGTGTGTGTGTGAGTGAATAAATCGTGGAGGCGTATTTAGTCGGCTTGTGTTGGTGTTAACAGAAATTCAATGTGGAGGAATCTGGGAAAATAGCGCAAGCCTCCTCTTGCTGCTCGAGCGTCCGTATACGCGATGATTTTGGGAAGCGCTCGTGTTGAATTCAATGAAAGTGATGCGGTGAATGAGTTGAAGCTCGCGTATTAATAGTCGGTGAGCGCTCCTCCCATTAGGACGTGTGCGTGTTGCAGTCAAAGACGATCCGGGAGCAGCGGAAGAACAGTTCCTCCGTGATTAGAGCCTGCAGAGTTCAAAGACGGCGGCCTCCGCCACGTTGCGGGTGCAAAGCATGCGCACAAAGGGAAGATGAGATAATCAAGTTGCATTTGTCATTTAAGCATTTTACATTTCATATCTGGCAAGGATTAGAGATGCACACCCCCCCCCCCCCCCCCCCCCCCCCCCCCCCCCCCCCCCCCCCCCCCCCCCCCCCCCCCCCGCCTTTCTCCTTTTTTACACCGTCCACCACCCCCCCAGCTCTGTCAGCCCTTGTTATGCGTTTCCGATCTGTCACAGGCACGACAGGGGTGCTTTATAACATCTTGATAATGGATGCCACCTGAGTCTTGTTTTTCCTATCACTAAAAAGAAGAGCTTTGTCACACTCCCTGATGTGCGTTGTGTTTCTGTATTGTTTCATTTCAGACTGCGCTCTGTGATTGATGAGGATTAAGAAGCTGATTTTGGCCTCATTGGAAACGCGGGAACGTCCTCATCCACCAAACTGGTAAGAGTCCCCACGTCTCCAGTCTCAAAATTTGTCTCGGCACGGTCTCATTTGCTCTTGAGACGACTGCATTTCAAAACAGGGGCCACGATCTTTTAGGGGGCAACGACATGTCCAAAAAATGGAATTCCCGATTTAGTAAGATGCGCAATTCATTCTCTCTTATTTACTTGTTTATTTTTTTTTTTATTGTTTTGATTCAAAGACACTGGGTCAGTTTCTATACCACCTTCTCTCTGCTCTGGTCGATTCTAGAGAAAGTCCTTGTATGGACCACTGGTTTACACTGTCCCAGTGGTGTGAGACTTGGAGAGCAAGGAGAACACCAGCTCCAATGTACGGCTATCGATCATCCTCCGTCAATACCGATATCGGTCTCCAGGAGGAGGACAAGTGTACTACACTGCGCACCTCTCCTGCAGTCACTGGCTTGACTCTGGTTGGCGGCACAAGGCTCCGTTGGATGCAAACGCGCGCACGTGACGGCACGAATGCCACGTATTCCTCGGCCCGCGCGAATAATAAGCCATTCATTCAAAGCGTGCATTCGAGAGAGCACTCGGTCGCGTGCATCGCGGTGTCGATAACCTTTGACCGGCGTGATGCATGATGTAGTGGTGGCGAGCGAGGATGAGAGGGAGCGCCACGTGAAACATAAAACAGGACCTCGTCCCCCTGTTCGCCGGAGACCGAGTGAAGGGGCGAAAAAATGTCAACACCGTAGTTTGTACACATGTGAGGCGGCATCAAAGTGCTGGAAGGTGAATAATTTTTGGTGGCATCTGCACATTCTGCAATATGCAAATGAGGCAAGCTGCAGAAGCCAGATTGCCAGGAGAAAGAAGGGGAGATGGAGGGAGGGAGGGAGGGAGGGAGGGAGGGGGGGGCGAGCGAGGGAGCGCAGTAGAAAGGAGAGAAACAGACGGAGGCTGGTGTAAATTATGGATGCAACCTGCGATTTCCAAGAGGAAAAGAAAGGCAGAGAGAAACCTCAAGTCATGCATATCAGATTACGCATTTACCACATTTTCTTATCATGGTCCGTGAGCAAACTCGTATACAATCTGGCCTCACTGCGTGTGTGTGTGTGTGGCTTTGTGTGTGTGTGTGTGTGTGTGTGTGTGTGTGTGTGAAGAGTGAGAGGGAGAGCACTTACACATTCATCCATGTCAAGTCGTTTTGAGCCGCGCTGTGCTGTCAGGCGTCGGCTGAACTTGATATGACGTGTGTCTGAAGCTGTGTTAGCTCGTCCTGCGCTGTTGCGCCGCGTGGTTTGCTGCTGTGCGTCTCCGTGTGCGTCTCCGTGTGCGTCTGCAGCCACACGCGGCCCCCCGATCGCTCGCGCACACACACCACTCATGCGTGTGCGCACGGAAACAGCAAAATCAGTGGATATTCATTTTGTGCCGTTGTTCCGTCTGTCAAATGATACGTGCAGCTTTTTCAGAGTCTCTGAAAAGAGCCTCTCCCTCATGATGCATTTCTGCCGACCCCAGCACTTCTCAGGAAGTTGAGTTGAGCAAAAGTGAGTGTTCGTGTCCCGCCACATCCCACCCTCGTGTGCCAGTCCCCTAACAGCCTGTGTGAATAATGGATCCATTCTTGAATCATGTCTGTGACGGGGGCCTGGTGCAGATGTGTGGTTTCCACCCCCCCCCCCCCCCCCCTCCCCCCCCCCCCAATCCCACCACCAGAGGTGGAGGTGGAGGAGACGGGAGGAGGATGGGGGTGGGGCGGGGGGGGCGGGAGGGGGTGGGGGCTGGTGGTCTGGAAATAGCTCTGCCTGGGCTGGGAGAGCACCTTAGGTGGGCCTCTGTGCCAGCCTCACCTTCCTTCAACACGCTCGCACAATAAAAGTCCCACTCTGCTGGTTGGACCGGGCCCACGCCGCGCACTCGCGTTCCAAGTGCGGATGAAGAGAAAACATGATTTAACCTGCCTCCATTCGGCTCCGCCGCCCCAAGACGGAAGGAGAGTCGGGGACGAGGCTGCGTTTTCTAAGAATTGGACCGGAGCCACGCTGAATGAGGAGTGTCTGAGCCCGGGATCTCGCCTGCATGTAAATGTGTGTTAATGTGCAAAGTAGGTCATTTATTTGGAGCAGGGACAGACGCAGTGTGTGCGCCGCTCTCTGGAGCCGTGTCAGAGCGGGGAATCATTTCATAAGCAGACACTTGGCTGTGTTGGACGAGCCGTGCCAGGGATTTACATACACAGATATTTTGTTTATATGTCAAGCCCAAACCCTAATATACCAGAGGGTGCGGAGGCGGGCGAGGGGGTGGGGGGTGAAGGTGAAAATGGCCGTGGTCAATCCAGGGAACAGCATCAGTAACCACGAGCAGAGATAGCAGCCTAAAAATCATCCAAAATCAGATTACCAAACAAACAGCTAAGAGGATTAGTTCTGATCTCTCTCTTTTTTCCCCCCCATCATACGGCCATTAAATCTGCAATCTGTAAAATCCCTTCAAATGATTTTCTATTTTACGTGGCGGTTTTTCCGGTCACATGTTTGCGGCGCAGCCCTTTCGGCTCCGGCTGAACTCTGGCCTTTTGTTCCGCCTCGGGGGCCTCTGGAAATTGCTCTGCCAAACACGGTATCATATCAGGACTTTTAAAAATATCTTTGTGGGTGTACAACATGGATCCGACCTCACGATCGGATACCGCGCTGCTGCCTGTTCAGCCTCATAATGTTATAGTCATAATGCATTCCACCCGGTGTGGAGAGAGAGAGAGAGAGAGAGCGAGAGAGAGAGCGAGAGAGAGAGCGAGAGAAAAGTGAGTGGCTTTGTTTAAACAGGCGGAACAACGTTCACCGGCGCAGACCTAATTAATAGAAAACATGATATATGGAAGAGAATAATTACACCTTGTCCCCAGCTTTCACAGATCAAAACCGCTGCGGCATTTCTTCAAATTAATCTCCGGAATGATTGTTGCTTTACAGAGAATCGGAGGCAGCACAGCCTGTTCTCTGGGAGGACCCAAAAAAAAAAAAAAAAAAAAAAAAAACCGTAGATTAAAAAAAAAAAAAAAGACCGTAGATTAATTTGGTTAATATTTCATAAAGCTTACAAAGGCAGAGGGCATTGGAGGCTTTTCAGATTATTTGTTCTCAGCCAATATTACACACCACCGCTGAGCCGCCGTGCCACTGTGCTGCTTAAGTCTACAGCTCCCCGACACAATGCCACAACAAGGCACTCGCCGTCCAAAGTGTTTGTCCGCGATAGCGTTGTTTGTGAAACGGGAGCCGCTAGCATGTACAACTGCTCCTTTCGCCGTCCGCCCGCGATCTGATTGAAAGAGGCCGTGCAGCCGTGGTCGTCCCGATAACCACCAACAGATCTGTATTAATATCCTCTCCGGTGCCCTTTGATATCAGCTGATTCATGTGGAATCTGCCCACACACACACTCTCACACACTCACACACTCACACACACACACACACACCTCGACGCAACAGTCCAACAGCAGCGCGGCTCGTGACAGCTTGACAAACTGACAGTCCTGCTCTCAATCACTCCTCCGCCGCGCCCCCCCCCCCCCCCCCCCCCCCCCCCCCCCCCTGCCGCCCTGATAGAGCCGTATATTGTAACCAACAAGGCGGTAATCAACGGGAACCTAATCAAATCACTGCTCCAACAAGCAGCCCCGGCCGCCGGGCCCGCACACAGAACACACTTTCGATCAAGAGGCGGGCGGGCGGGCCGCGCGGCCTCGCACCGCACCGGCACCGGCCTGCGCACCAAATGTCAGCAGAAGTGAGGATTATTTTGGAAAATGTCACCGATGCTATAATAGCTCCGCGGAAGAGCGTCTCATGTTATGTTTCTATCTCGTGTCTGCAGGTGTGGTTTTATAAAAGGCGCCGCTGGGACGATGATACCGTTGATTTGTGTGTGTGTGTGTGTGTGTGTGTGTGTGTGTGTGTGTGTGTGTGAGCCACTGAGGGAGCCATTAAAGGCTGTGTCTATAAAACAGACATCTACGTATATTACAGACCTGGTCCGTCACCGTGAAAGCCGCCATGTCTTTACAACAGCCGGCGATGGCTTAAAGGTGCAGTGTGTACGATTTCAGTTATTTTGGTCGCTTCTAAAAATATTCCAAAACAATCATATGCTGACGTTTTCATGAATTTGTAATCGCCTAAATATGTTATTTTGATTCCATTGCCCATAAAATGAGCCCATTTTATGTATATTTACATGAGCAGTGGGCCCTCTGTACGGGGGCCGCCATGTTTTTACAGTAGCCCAGAGTGGACATACTAAGCATTTTTTGAAGTCCACCATAGGTTCTCTTGCATGCTCAGAAGGGTAAAGGAGGGGAGATGGATACAACATGCGACCACACCTCTAGATGTCACCAAATCTTACACACTGCACCTTTAAGAGATTGCATTCTATGTACAATAGGTTCCTGTAAAGACTTAGAAAGAGCCATGAGGTGAGGGCGACTCAGTTGGCGGCGACATGTAAGGCTAGTAAATCTTTCACACTAAACCTTTAAATAGGGTTTGTGTTACAGATCTACTGCAGCTTCTCTGGGCACCAGTACAACTTGTGTGTATGTGTGTCCTTGTGTGTGTGTGTGTGTGTGTGTGTGTGTGTGTGTGTGTGTGTGTGTGTCTGCGCGCATTTCCTTGTGTCCGTTTGTGGTGTGTGCCGCCTCATTCAGGCGAAGCTCCGGAGATATGGTTAACCGAGTTGGCTTGTGGGATCACATCACCACAGTTGTGCTGTCACTTTGCCCTCTGTTTCATTTAGTGGCATCAACACTGTTGTGGCACACACACACCACAACAACAAGCAGGTGTGCAACCTGGGAGAGAAAGTCACAGACAGAGGGAGAAATGAGAAGGTACCAATTAGGCTTCCCGGGCATGTCTGCCAACAGACATCAGGGTTTTTGGAGGCGGAGATTGTTAGTGTGTGTTTGTTTGTTTTGCAGAGTTGCTGAGGGGCGGAGTCTGACAAAAGCAGCGGTATTAAGCATTATGTTGCTTCCAAGTTTTTTTTTTTTAGGTTTTTTTTTGTAGGTTTTTAAAGAATGAATGAGTTTTCTTGGGTTCTTTTTGCGCATACTATTTTAAACCTGGAGTCTTAACCGATGACCAAGTGACTGTTCAATGTTTAAAATATACATTTTTTTAATCAGTTCTTCATTCAAAGGTTCACAAACGTGATAATTATGTTACAATGTGCCCGAATAATGAATAATCCCACGCTGCTCCGTGATGTCAGCTAATGGATCTATGTGGCAGAAGGTACGTATTATATGTTTATGCCTGAAATGCCATTAAACAAAGTGGAGACAGGAAGGGAACAGAGTTTTGAAGCAAAAGTGTAGCTGAGGTAGGTAGTGCTTTGTTTTTCCTAAAAAGACGTCCTCTCTCATCCAAGACTGATAAATAAGATGTTTGTAACTCACGAAACGACACTGAAGAACAAACATGGGAGTTTGACACCGTGTGCTTTGTGCATAAACAGGGCTCCCCCTCACACGCTGTCTTCACTCGTCATCCATAGTTCATGTGTCTGCACTACATGCTGTTGCCAAGTAGGAATATCCCGATGATGAATATCTTTAGCCGGGGATTTGCGCCGGTAATAAAGTTAGATCTCAAATGATACAAAACACTGAAACATGCCACAGTCTTCCTCTTTGGATGCGAACCCATTCAAACGCTTGATTAACTTATCGGATGAAGTCACGATTCGAGTGACTCGAGTGGGATGTGTCGTTATTTCGTCGCGAGACCTTTTCATGTCCGCAACCAGTAGACTGAGAAACTGCTCTGCCAAACCAACCCTCCTCCTCCTCCTCGTCCTCCTCCTCCTCCCCCTCCTCCTCCTCCTCCTCCTCCTCCTCCTCCTCCTCCTCTGTTCCGTGATCAAGCAGGGAAACAAAAGGCTAGTTGGGCCAAATCGCGACTGACATCATTGGCAACAGCTGCGGGCTGAGTGCGCTGTGTGCGTCTGCACGTGCGTGTGCTCGTCGCTGTGTGTTTACGTCTGTGCATGCATGTGTTTGTGTCTGTCAAGATGAGGTGACCTGATTGCTCAGCTGAGCAGCGAGGGGAAGACCCGGCCTCGTGCTGTCGGGAGTCGCACCACCACAATAGACCTCAGAGCACCCGGCGGCCCCTCCTCCCCCTCCCCCTCCTCCTCCTCCTCCCCCCCCTCCCCCCCCTCCCCCTCCTCCTCCTCCTCCAGAGCCCCTGCGTGTTTTTGTGTGTGTGTGTGTGTGTGTGTGCCACCCCCACTCTACCTCCCCACCCCCCCCACCCCCCGACCATGCCAAAGCAGATTTGGAGATGAAAAATGATCCACCACTGGCCGTGCACTGCTGCATCAGCTCCCAGCGATACAGTAGTGGTGGGTCAGGCCAAATCCTGTTTAAAGAGCCTTTATCCTTGTTGCGGTAAAGATAGACCCAGTTAGGACCAGACCTCTCCTCCGCACTTTGCCCACGCCGGACTCACAGTAACGTTTTTTTGGTCCGATTCCATCGACGTGTTCAAGTTTAATCATTTCGTATGAAAAAGGGGAAACCGTTGGAGTTCTTTTACAGCTCGGTGTGGGTGTTTTTTTTTTTTTTTACTCCACCGGCTCCCAGAGGCCGACAGTCTGTAAAAACCTGCAATGAAACACGTCTCCTCCTGCCTGGAGGAGCTGTTAACCCACTTTAAATGAGTCGGATTTGTTTAGGTTTCAGCGCGTACGCTGGCTTTTACACCACGAGCGCAAGGAGAGTCCATTCATTTCTAAAAAATGTGCGTGTGCATTACCCCGTTTCCAGATATCATTTGCGAAGAGCGAAGAAATGAATAGCGGCTGCCTGAATAG
The DNA here is from genome assembly GCA_016785325.1 of Chascanopsetta lugubris. Taxonomy (NCBI): domain Eukaryota; kingdom Metazoa; phylum Chordata; class Actinopteri; order Pleuronectiformes; family Bothidae; genus Chascanopsetta; species Chascanopsetta lugubris. The sequence goes on from JAFBJT010111796.1 coordinate 14,320, forward strand.
GCGGTGGCGGATATTAGCGACGGCCTTCAGAAAACAACACCGAGCTCATACGGAGTTGTTTTTTAGGGGCATTAAAAGGTGGGTGGCCTCATCATGTAACCCTCACAGTGCCACACATAAAGTGCCCTCTTGACTAATACACACACAGGGAAACAGAAATGCCCCCCCTCCCCCGGGGGGCCTCACCTTAGTGGCCCTGAGGCGAACCGTGTGTTTGTGTGCGAGGCTTAATAACCTTACGAGGGCTGCCCCCCCTGCCCGCCCTGCCCCCCGCTGCTCCCTGTTATTACCCCCCGCATCCTCTCCATTTTGTCCAGAGGAAGGAAAAGAGATAGATTGGACCTGGAGCAGCACCTTGGGGGGAGGCTGGAATTCCTGCAGGGCTGGAATGGTGAAGGTGAGGAGAGCGAGAGTGGGAGTGGGCAAAGGGTGGGGGTGGGGGTGGGGGGTGGGGGGGGGGCAAAGAATGCAGCAGTATTGACACAGTGCAGATAAAGTGAAGGATTAGCAGCGACAGAATGCGTTCAGAGATGCTGTTCCCGACGTTCACAGCTGCCCTGTGGTGAAGTGGCTCCTCTTAATGAAGAGTGAAAAGGAAAAGGGAAACACTGGCCGACGCCGCCACACAAAGACCTGTCATTTACACTGGAGATGGGATGTTTCCATCCCTCGCCCAATGTGTCCATCTTGCCGCCTCAGTTGTCCGCGCACTAGCCGTGCACAGCCTGTCGTTTCAATACCTGCGTTTTACATTACACATTGGAAATGCTCTCTTTTATTTTGAAAAGGATATTGTGTGATCTGTGGGACCTTGACCGCGTGTGAATGCACTAATGGATAATTACTGTAACTAAGTGTGTGTGAATGCTACCAGCAGTGTAAAGAGTGATCATAATGTGTAATGATAATTACGCTTTCCGGCCAGCACCTCTATTGTTGCACTATTTTTTTTTACTGCGTAGTCAAACCGTGTGCTTCACATTTCCCATTTTTCCCTCCATAAGGATGCTGATTTTGACCAGTGATGAATCCGTTGTTCATCTTTTCAATTAGATGGATCAGATGCACATTGAAAAGCTACATTTAGTCGTTGTCCGCCGTCTATTGCAAAAGCAACATGCATTATTAGACAGTGGTCCTTCAAAGAACTTGCCCATTAAAACCGAGGAACTGTAAATACTCTGAAAAGAGGGCAGGAATATTGTTGTTTATTTGAAGTGCATTTTAATGCATCATGCATTTACTGCCCACACTCCAGGAGATGTGTTTTTCGCCTTTAAACAGGCCTGATTAATCAGCTCTAAAATTAGATTCCAAGTACTTTAAAGACTGAGTGTAATCAATAGATGGAGCAGTTGCTGCAGCCCTTGATACACACCAGCGCAGACGCTTCATTACAACAAACAAACAGTTTATATCCATTCACTTTCACACAATACCCTCTGCTGTTGGAAGGACCCGTGTACTTTGTGTATTTGCTGCGGTGGAAACCATCAATCACCATCATGTTTGAATGACTTCTGTCAATATCTTTTCCATCTTCTTTAAGAATGATTCTCTCTCTGTACGTCAGTAGAGTTCAGGGACATATTGTTCTTTCTTAGTCTTTTGTAGTGCTTTAAAAAAAGAAAATTTTTTTTATATATATATCTGTCTCATACTGTCAATGTTTTCACCCACATATATAGCTGAACGCACGCGCACAAGGAGACAGACGTAGTCAACTTTCTTTAATGGATCAAGAGCTGGACACACAGTTTCACTCTCTCAATTCATGCTCCGCCTCCTCCTCCTCCTCCTCCTCCTTCTCCTCCTCCTCCTCCACCTCCCCCTCCTCCCCCTCTTTTCCCCACTTTCTTCTCCACTTGCGTCCCTCCTGTTTCAAAGCTGTATTTCTTTTGTCGCCCTCTCCAGACACACACATACCCACGCACCAGCACAGTATGTACAATAGACGCAGTCATACGCTGCCCATGTTGAAACATACTTTGACTAACTTGTTTGTGTGTGTGAGGAAATTCATACACGACTCTCACGTCAACGTGGAGTTTTGTGTCAATGAAAGTGACTTTTTGTGTTGAATTGTTTGTGCACATGGTGTCTACTGATGCGTGACCGAGACAACTGAACAGGTGTTTGGTGTTTGTCTACTGTGTGTGAGCCCGCATGTGTGCGAGTGTGTGTGTGTGTGTGTGTGTGTGTGTGTGTGTGTGTGTGTGTGTGTGTGTGTGTGTGTGTGTGTGTGTGTGTGTGTGTGTGTGTGTGTGTGCCTGTTCTCAGGCACTGATTAAGGTTAAAGGTAAAGTGAATTGTTGTCAGGTTAAGGTTAGGGTAAGGCTATCCTTAATTCATTAGGTTGATGAAAAGACCTAATGAGGATTGTTACAGAAACCTGTGTGTGTGTGTGTGTTTGTGTGTATGTGTGTGTGTGTGCGCTTGTGAGGAATCCAGAGTGAGAGGTGTCCGTCT
>JAFBJT010111797.1:15671-20671 GCA_016785325.1 Chascanopsetta lugubris
GCGCGTGGGGGTGGGGGCGCGGGGCGGGCGCGGCGGGGGCGGCGGGGGGGGGGGGGGGGGGGGCTGGGGGGGGGGGCGGGGTCTCTGAGGCGCTCGCTGGCTCATTAATTGGGAGGCACAGCGACCTTTGACCCCAATGATGCAGGGTGACAGGGCAAATGAGGAGAGGCGATTGGCTCGCAGCTTCAGCGGTTAAACGTGGCACCGCTGGTGTTCGGGAGGAAACTCTGCACTGACCCTTTAATCTGTCAACTCAACTCAACTTAGCTTAACTCAACTCAACTCAACTCAACTCAACTCAACTCAACTCAACTCAACTCAACTCAACTTAGCTTAGCTTAACTTAACTGAACTCAACTGAACTGAACTCAACTCAACTGAACTGAACTTATCTTAACTTAACTGAATTTAACTTATCTTAACTGAACTCATCTTATCCTAACTTAACTTAACTAATCTTATCCTATCTTAATTTAACTGAACTCATCTTAGCTTATCTTAACTGAACTGAACTGAACTTAGCTTAACTTAACTTAACTGAACTCAACTGAACTGAACTCAACTGAACTGAACTTAGCTTAACTTAACTGAATTTAACTTATCTTAACTGAACTCATCTTATCCTAACTTAACTTAACTAATCTTATCCTATCTTAATTTAACTGAACTCATCTTAGCTTATCTTAACTGAACTGAACTGAACTTAGCTTAACTTAACTGAACTTAGCTTAACTGAACTCAACTGAACTGAACTGAACTTATCTTAACTTAACTGAATTTAACTTATCTTAACTGAACTCATCTTATCCTAACTTAACTTAACTAATCTTATCCTATCTTGATTTAACTGAACTCATTTTATCTTATCTTAACTGAACTGAACTGAACTTATCTTAACTGAACTCATCTTATCCTAACTTAACTTTACTCAACTAATCTTATCCTAGCTTAATTTAACTGAACTCATCTTATCTTATCTTAACTGAACTGAACTCATCTTGTCCTCACTTATCTTATCTTATCTTAACTTGTCTTGACTTATTTCATCTTAATCTGAACGTATTTTAACTGAATCTTATCTTAGTTTAGTTTATTTTAGTTTATCTCAACTGATCTTATCCTAATCTCAACATATCTTGATTAATTTTATTAACTTAATCTTAATAATGGTTTTATACGATCTGTTTTGTTTTATTTTGTTTTTATCTTTTATTTTTGAACCTAAAACTGAAAATGTAATAAATCTGAAGAGAGAGAATTGTACTTGTTGAAATGAATGAAAAACAAGATTTTAATATTTAGATATAAAAGTAAATAAAACCTATTTAGGTTTTTAATGTCTGATGAAAACAAAACATTATTTTAGTTCTTCTTTCATCACATTAATAAGAATAATTAAAATGACACCATGAAAGTGACAGAATGAGAAGCTCAGATTTAAGATAAAAGATTTCAGATTTTTTACTTGTTTAAATGATTTCAACTTTTTTGAAAGTATTTACATATCAGAGAATAAACAAATCAATAATCAGAGAGTCGTTTAAAAACAAAGAGCCTAAAACCTGTTGATTTTCAAGTCTCACCCGAGGATGTGATGATGATAATTTATTCATAACAAATCAAATCATTTTGAATAATTAAACAGAAATGAACGATTCGATTAAATGATCGAATTTAATTTAAATTCTTTTACTTTGGAACAATTTCTTTTTCCACATTCTCACGTTACATTTTAATCACTGCCGGAATGTTGTTATGATTTTATTGATTTTGTGATTTTTCATCTCAGTTAAACTGATTCAACTTATTTGAACTCTGATGATTGTGACAGTAGAACATGATGAGATCCGAGCCGAAGGTCTCGTGTGTGTGTGTGTGTGTGTGTGTGTGTGTGTGTCTTTGTTAAAGTGTCTCCAGTGTGTCCGGATGGAGACACGCACTCCGTCCTGCTCCCACATCTCCTCATCCTCATCCTCATCCTCATCTTCATCCTCATCCTCATCCTCATCTTCATCTCTGACCGAGCGCAGAAATTATATTTGATTTCTTTTTGTTTTGTGTCAAATTATTTCATTTCATTTCATTTGTCATTTTTTTCTATTTATTTTGTTTTTTTATTAAATCGATTCTATTTTATTGTAGAGATGAAGATGTTTCATCAGTGTCTGAAAAAAGTTTCCTTTTCCACCAAAGTCACCAGGAACTTTATTTACCTTTTATACCTGATTTTCCCGGGTAAACTTGATTTTCCCGGGTAAACTTGATTTTCCCGGGTAAACTTGATTTTCCCGGGTAAACTTGATTTTCCTGGGTAAACTTGATACTCCCGGGTAAACTTGATTTTCCCGGGTAAACTTGATTTTCCTGGGTAAACTTGATTTTCCCAGGTAAACTTGATTTTCCCGGGTAAACTTGATTTTCCTGGGTAAACTTGATTTTCCCGGGTAAACTTGTTTTTCCCGGATAAACTTGATTTTCCCGGGTAAACTTGATTTTCCCGGGTAAACTTGATTTTCCCAGGTAAACTTGATTTTCCCAGGTAAACTTGGTTTGCCCAGGTAAACTTGATTTTCCCAGGTAAACTTGATTTTACTGGGTAAACTTTGTTTTCCTGGGTAAAAGAGTTCCTGCTAATCTGTGTGGTTTGTGTTTCACCTCAACGTTCCGGAGCAGTTGATTCAGATCGGGCTGACGAGGAGTGGGAGGAGCTGGTAAGAGAAGCTGCACTGCACCTCCGGTCCAGCAGGTGGCGGAGTGAAGAAGCTGGAGGCCAAACAAACATGTGACGTGTGGTCGATCAGCTCCTCCCGAAAACTTCCTGAAACACACACAAAGTAAATACTGTGAGTGGGTGAGTGGGCGTGTCCAAGACGTTTCTCCCACACAGGAAACAGGAAGTAAACAACCACGTCAGGGTGAAGTCGTACACGTAGAAGTTGAGCGCAGGGTCGAGGAGGAGATTCCACAGCTTTTGGTGATTCGAGCCGACGTCAGTGTGGATGAGCTGTAAACAAACATCAGTCCACATGTGCTGCCCCCTGCTGGTCTACACAGGCTCCGCCCCCTTTCCTGAATGAACGAGTCGGATAAAATCTGTGAAACTGAAAACTGCTGACGAGTCGACATGTTCTTCAAATGTTGTGATCAACGTTGTTCAGTTTATTTCATTGTAGTTTGTTGTTGTTGTTGTTGTTGTTGTTGTTGTTTTTAAATGTCGTCTGAGTCTGAGTCTCAGTCGCAGTTTTCACCATGAATCTGGGAAACGTCCAAACTCAAGATTCCCGTCTTTTCCTGCGTCACGCGTTGAAACAACTCGCCGCCCGATGGGGTTCTGCTCTTCCTCCTCCTCCTCATCATCATGGAACTACGAGGCGGCGATCGCGTCCGCGAACGCGTCTGCGGACACGTCAGCGAGCGTGGCGTTCCCATGGCGCTGCCCCGCACACACACACACACACACACACACACACACACACCGGGTCCTGGGAATCACGGGCCGGCGGCTCATTTTCCAAATGACAGCGGCTGACGTTGGAATGACGAAGGTTGAAATGATATGATGCTGCGCGGCGAGCTGGAGGCAGCGGGGCGTGAGCGGCCCTCCTTGTGCGGGGCCGCGCTCCCTGGACCCCCTGAACCCTGAAATAATGAGCCGTCCTTGTTCATTAGCGTCCGTTGGCTCCGTCGTGACACATCAGAGATGAGTTCAGCATTCAGGCGCAGGACAATTGACCTTGTGTGTGCCCTTCCTCACCAGCGAGCTGTCACAGCCCTTCATCCAAATTGAGGCAATTAGCTGCGATGTGTCTCCCCCATTAAGCTGAGTGTTTCCACTGTGTCCTAATGACAGCAGCAGGACATGGTCTAATCAGCCGCAGCCTCTCCGCACAGGCCACGCCCACCGCCGGCCGGCTCCGCCCACTGGCCCAGGCCCGGAGCTCGGAGCCCCGGGGCCCCGGGGGGATCGGGGGATCGGGGCCACGATACGAGGGGACAGGAGAGCAACAGGAGGATGTGAAAATATAAATGTATGGAAAAATGGAAATATGGAAATATGGAAATATAAAAATATGAAATGTGGAAATGTGAAAATATAAATTTATGAAAACATAATGTATGAAAATATGAAAATATAAATTCACGGAAATATGAAACAAAAAATATGAAATATAAAGATATACAAATATGAAAATGTGAAAATATGAAAATGTGGAAAACTAAATTAATGAAAGTAGGACAATTTGAAAATTTGAAAATATCAAAATATAGTAATACGAAAAAATAAAAATATCAAAATATGAAGATTTATAATGAAAATATAAATATATACAAATATGAAAATATGAAAATATGAAAATATGAAAATATGAAAATATGAAATGTGACAATGTGAAAATGTGGAAAACTAAATTAATGAAAGTAGGAACATTTGAAAATGTGAAAATATCAAAATATAGAAATATGAAAAAATAAAAATATGAAAATGGAAACACAACAACCAATCAGCGAGAAGCAGGAGTCACACCACAGATTTAGATCCAACACAAAGTTTCTATTCATTCCGGTGTTTCATTGTTTCCCAACTATTTTTTATTTTAACTCAAACAAGTAAAAAAACTATTAGATGATAAAAAGATTTTTAAAATAATAATTTACAGTTTATAATAATAATTGGAAGGGCTGAGTTCAAGAGTGTGTTCCTGACTTCTCTTCTTTTTTGGTATATTTACATTATGTCAATGAAGTATTGTGTGTGTGTGTGTGTGTGTGTGTGTGTGTGTGTGTGTGTGTTGTGAACATGGTTGTGGAGTGTGTTTGTGTAGATTCAGTCCGCGGAGCTTACATAACCTCCACAACCTCGTACCATGTGAGGTCAGGACAAAATGGGGTGTATTATGGGATGTTTCATCTGAACGAGGACAAGAGGAGGTCAACTGGACTGGAATCTCATCAGTGCCGATCCCATTCAGGCGCTCAGGCGGCGGCCCGGTGGTGAGGGG
>JAFBJT010111797.1:25671-27479 GCA_016785325.1 Chascanopsetta lugubris
AGTCTCCAGGTTCACAGACTGACCAATAGGTTTCAGGCTTAAATCCCGCCTTGACCTTTGACCCCCGCACTAATTGGATACGGCCCTGCAGCGCTGACGGCTGGAACGCAGCAGCGTCTGAATGAGAGCCTCCGCTGCTCCACCACAAAGGACCCGGAAGCAGAGGAGGCCCAGGACGGCTGGAACCTTTGAGCTCGGACCGAGGTGATCGGACGGACGGACGGATGGGGGGGGGGGGGGGGGGGGGGGGGTGGCCCGAAAGGGAGGGGTGGGGGTGGGGGTGGGTTGTAACGTGACCTTTGTTCAGCCATAATCCCACACACAAACACTGAGATGAGGGTGATGAGGCAACGTTGGGAAAGTGGGTGAAGTTTGAGGATTAAGAGGCGGAGCCAGGTCTGAGACTCAGAGGGGGCGGAGCCAGGTCTGAGACTCAGAGGGGGCGGAGCCAAGTCTGAGGCCCGGAATAAAACAAAAACAAAAACAAATCTACAACTCAAACCCTGAGAAGAGTCACTGAGCTCGGGTTTGAAAAACTCTGATGGTTCAAATATTTAAATACTGAGACAAATATTTGAATTAGAGGAGGAATTTATTTCAACATTTAATCCTAAAGATTAAAATCCTCCAGAAAAATGTTCTCATCACATGATGTGTTTCCACAGGATTTAAGGAGGAGGAGGAATGTGAAGAAGAAGAATCAATAAAGATCGGCGTGAGGGGGCGGAGCCAAATCCTGTGGGTGTGAACCTGCAGGAGAGTGTGAGTCACTTTCTCAGAGCTCGTTCTAAACTGCGCCTGTGTGGGCGAGAGGCCACGCCCTCATCTTCATCATCATCATCATCATCATCATCATCTAACTTGACTGTGGAAACTTGTAAACATCGTGATACGTAACTTCACCACTAGGTGTCTCTGAACATCCCTCAGCACGTCCACAGGTATCGAACTTGTGAACGAGGACGTGGCCCGTCCTCACTCACATGAGCGAAACCGACAGAACTCATTCAGAGTATTTACAGACATCTAGTGGTGAGGTCAGGTATTACAGGCTAATGAGCCTAGTGATGGATTTAGAGACATGTTGTGGCGCCCCCTCTGGTCAGAGCGATCCTGACACTCACTTTCTTTATACTTCAAATAGTAAAAATACACGTGGACACATTCGTATCATGTTTTTATAAAAGATAGAGTTTTAAAGATGAAATGAAACTGAGGGAGTCACATGACCTTTAACGAGTCCGTGACACCTGCAGGTGTTTGTATTGTGTGTTTAACATAATTGTATGAAGGTATGCTGAAAGTATGTCGGAGCTCTGTGTGTGTGTGTGTGTGTGTGTGTGTGTCAGTGCATCCTGCACTGTCACTGTTTGCAAAACAGGCCTCACACAGCAGGTATGTGTCTCCTGAACCGGTGAACAGGTAAGAACAGATCTGCAGATGTCGCTGCCTCTGCTCAGGATCCCTCACATTCTTTCCTTTGTTGTGACTCAGGCACACACACACACACACACACACACACACACACACAGCTTGGTCGTTTGTTTGGACACAAATATTGGGAGCAGAGGCTGAAACATCTGCATGAAGGTTTTTAACACACATGTTGAGCGAAGGACGACTACACAAACACACACACACACACACACACACACATACACACACACACACTTCATGTGTCACGCTGCGGATTTTGTCACTTAAATACCACACACACACTCTCACATACACACACACACTCTTTCTCTCTCTCACACTCTCTCTCTCTCACTCACACACACACTCACAAATTCTCTCTTTCACTGACA
>JAFBJT010111797.1:28611-36111 GCA_016785325.1 Chascanopsetta lugubris
GGGGGGGGGGGGGGGGGGGGGGGGGGGGGGGGGGGGGGGGGGGGGGGGGGGGGGGGGGGGGGGGGGGGGGGGGGGGGGGGGGGGGGGGGGGGGCACAGCCACGGGGACAGTGTGAGACCAAGTCGTGATTTGACAAAGGACATGTTTTCAAAAGGTCTGTGACTGTGATCGACCGGCCATCAAATCAAACTGCCTGCTGTTCCCCTCTCTGCCCAAAGGGGGGCAGCAGCAGCTTCTGTGTGTGTGTGTGTGTGTGTGTGTGTGTGTGTGTGGTAATCTGTCCTGAATTTCCCCCGCGCTCGTCTCCTCCTGGTTTCTGCGTATGACTCAGACTCAGATCTCGGAGCAGCGCTGATAAACCACAGGGACATTTCAAACATGTCTGACTTTCAGTTTGAACTCTTCCATGTCGTCACCTTGTTGTTGTTGTTGTTCCACTCCCACAGACGCACAGAGTGAGTGTTGTCAAAGTGTGACATCATCACCCGCCACCACACAAAGAGCTTTTTAACGCCCCCGACCTTTAACGCGCCCATAAATCTCTAGGTCGCCGTTAAATCCAAGGTTTTCCTTTAATTTACTTATTTGGTGACAAAGAGTCGACCGACGGACCAGAATCACCACTGACACCAGTGGAAACCCCCCTCTGTCTGTAACACAGCACACACACTCGCACACACACACACACACACACACACGCTCGCACACACACGAAGGATTTGGATTTAGTTTCCTCCGCTCGGTTTGATTGACAGGTTTGATAGAGGAACTATTTGAGTTTCTGTGACATTCTATTGTGTATTGTCCTTTGTTGGATCTTCCACTTCCTATATTTTTCAAAGTATCGAATTTGTCATTTCCAAAGGGCACATGGGTGTAAACCTGTACATAACAAGTCAGTGTGTAAACAGAAACATCACCAATCAACTTTTCAAACTTTGGATCCAGCGTCAGGTATAAATCTGATGAGTTCACATGAAACGTCACTTATCATCAATGGATTTCCCTCCATTCTGGACAACATGGCGGCGTCCGTGGAGAGGACCACCTCCTCATGGGAGATTAGATTCTCACCAATCCGTTGATAAAATTTGATTATATTGGAATTCGGCCTCAGGCAGAAGATAAAGGACAATTACAACCAGGACAAACAGGTTGAAGAAGAGTTTTGATCTGAATATAAATAATCACACTAAATAATGCACTTTACCAGACATTCCCTATGAGTGTGTGTGTGTGTGTGTGTTTATGTGATGTTTATATATTTTATATACTGTTCTTGCACTTTAGGTTTTGATTGTTTGATGTGTTGTTTTCTGCACTAAGACGGGTTGTACTCAATTTCGTTGTACTTGTACAATGGCAATCAAGACGTTCTATTCTATTCTATTCTATAATATATTAGAAATGGAAATAATTGTACGTAAAATCCTACACACTGGACTATATGTATATATATATATATATATATATATATGTATATATATATATATAGTACATTGTACTGTATATAGCACATTCTCATGCCGTTGTGTTGTGGTTCCCTCTCTTATCACAGATTGTCCGGTTCCTTGAACTCATCATCTATCAGCTCATCCCTTCCAGTAAGGTCCCGGTCCTGAGTGGGTGTCTGTGTGGAAGTAGGTTAGTATGATCAGTGTGCGTTGGCAGCGCCTCACAATCTCATGTGTACTATCACAACCCCTCCTGGCAGACGACCCAACTGATAAGCCTGTTAATAATGATGTCATCTCCCCTTCTGACTTACTGACAGCGTCCAGGCCCGGCTGGATCTGATGAAGAGGTGTGTACAGTACGTGAGGAGGTGAGGAGGACGAGGAGGAGGAGGACGAGGACGAGGACGAGGAGGAGGAGGAGGAGGAGGAAGAGGCTCCACCAATACACATGACCACATCACAGGTAAAGGGCTGATCTCTCCACACTCCGAAACTCATCCGTCAACTCCTGTGACAGATCAACAGAGTCGCGGCTCAGACAAACACAGGCTCAGAACCACTCAACAGGGAGCGGCACGGTGGCACAGTGGGTTTGCACGGTGGCACAGTGGGTTTGAATTCCACGTCGTCTGCGTGCTGTGCTCGGTGTTTATGATGCTTGTGTGAATTTCCTCCTCCAGCGTCACATGACCACATGCAGGTGTGTCAGTGTGTGTGTGTGTGTGTGTGTGTTGTTTCCGTGATGGGCTGGTGAGCCATACACTCTGCCCCACCCCCATCTTTATGTTATATAAGTTATGTAACATGTAAGTTATATGAAAAGTGGGGAATTTTTTAATTTCATTAAAAAAGATAAAATAAGAAAATAAAACATGAGTCGGGTAAAAATGAAACTATAGGTAATTCAATTGAAATAAAAGTACACTTAATAAAAAACGAATAGAGAAATAAATAAGTTAATGAATATAGGGCAGTAAACTTTAAAAAAATATATACATCCCGTATGGAAAATAATAAGCATGTGCAATGTTACATGAAAATAAAAGGTCAAAATAGAAAAAATGGTTCGAAAGTGAAACTCAAATAAACAATGATAGTACAATTAGAATCATTTAAACAGACGGGTAGAAGAATTGCATTCTGATAAAGCTCAGATAAAGTCCACACTGTGTGAAAATGAAGAGTCGTGCGATTCTAAAGGACAAACAGCGTTTGTTCCATTGATCAAACACAGAGTCCGATAGTGTCGATATCAACAGTTCTGATTCGAGTGTTTGTTTCCGTCCCGATCGCATGATAACGACAACCAGCCCTCGGTTTTTTATCTTATCGCTTTCCGGGTGAGCTGTTGTTCAGTGTTTGACCGTGACTGTGGTGTGGGATAATGAGGACGTGGATCTAAGATTAAAGAGCCAGCGTGATCATCGGCGCCGGCACAGAACCGATCAGAATTTAAAGGTGCGTTCCGCGACTTTTCAAGTCGAAGTTGCCTTTTGATACGAACGAGGGAACGCGTGCTCGTAGACTTTCACCGACTTTCTCACTTCCTCCGCCTACTTCCTGGTTCACCCGAAGATGGGCAAAGCGGCGCAGCGCAGGTAGAGCGGGGGGTAGAATGTGCCACGTCAGCCAGGTGTCACTCGAGAGGCCACGCCCCTTAATTCTGCACGATTTCAAACCTCAGTAGAATAAAATATGAGCGAGCTCGCAAACTATTCATCCCCTGTACAGTTGCCATGGCAACACATGTGACCAGAGCTGTAGTTAGTCCCAGGCTTTCAACAGGTTTACTTCACCTCTATAGTCTGTGGGGACTGACTCACATTTGGAGTCTGCCTCAAGTGGCCACCCGGCGAACTGCAGGTATTTCAGAGGAGGTCAACAACCGTCTGGCTTTACTGTCGTTTACCGTGTTTTTGTTGATGTTGGCTCCAGGAGTGAGAGCCACACCACTTTTGTGATGGATGTGACGAGGAGCCATTTTTGAAAAGTTTTTGTAATGTTCCTTTAATGTGAGGGAACCAATGAGGTCAGCTGACCTCCTCCACTTCCAGCTGCTGTATCCAGGCGTCATGTTCATCCTTCTCCTTCCAGTGTTGTGGTACAATGGGCGGAATAGTATTTTATTCATTGTGCGGATATGTCCTAATTGATCCCAAGCTTGAACACACACACACACACACACACACACACACACACACACACACACACACACACAACTGAAATGAGCACAGTGTCTGTCAAACGTATTCTCAGTATTTCTAGTTTGTGATTAACTCAGATGGATGATTACCCATCGCCTGCCTGTGTGAGCGCGGGGAGGAACCACATTAATGTTTAGTCATCACCTGACACAACAACAACAACAACAACAACAACAACAACAATAACAACAACAACAAAGCAATAACAACAGAAACTGGATCCAAGCGAAAAATCGATTCAGTGCTGAATTCTTCCGTGTCTCTCTCAGATCCACTCCCTCTATGCAAACACACACACACACACACACACACACACACACACACTGATGTTTTCATGTGTGTTATGGCCTCCTGTGGTCTCCTATCAACCACATATAAAGCCGGGCCCTGGTCACTCATTACCTGCTGACAGTCATAAAGCAGACACTCCCGCAGCTACCACGGGCAAAAGGTTAAACCATAAAAATGCTCTTCATCTGACACAAAGCACACACACACACACACACACACACACACACACACACACACACACACACCCAGGTGGTAAATGAGGCCAAAGCCCAGGTGGCGCCCGATTGGTGGAATGGAGCTCATGGGACGGGCCCGGCGCCTAATCTATAAAACGATAAGGGTCATCGACTCCTTAAAAAGCAGAAGAGGAGCGGAAAACACCATCGGACGCGTACACAGAGGAGGAAACGGCGCCGGCGGATTCAGGAGCAGGTGCGGTAGCTACGGGTCCAACAAGAGGAGGCGGAGGAAGAGGAGGCGGGACCACTGTCCGAAGTCCAAGCGGCGTTGGTTCAAAAAAAAAAAAAACGGTCGCGGTCCGAATCCCGGACTCAGACGGACGAACGCAGGAAGCCTTGGACGCGCCGTTCGCTTGCCTTCTCCTTCCCGTCCCACCATGGTGTCTTTCGGACTGGAGGTGGTGGGCCTCGCTCTCTCCGTGCTGGGCTGGACGCTGAGCATCGTCAGCTGCGCGCTGCCCATGTGGCGGGTGACGGCGTTCATCGGCGCCACCATCGTGACGGCGCAGGTGTACTGGGAGGGCCTGTGGATGAGCTGCGTCTTCCAGAGCACGGGCCAGATGCAGTGCAAGGTGTACGACTCCATGCTGGCGCTGCCCCCCGACCTGCAGGCGGCGCGGGCGCTCAGCGTGGTGGCCATCATCGTGGGCGCGCTGGCCCTGCTGGTCGCCATCGTGGGCGCCAAGTGCACCAACTGCATCGAGCACGAGGCGGCCAAGTCCCGAGTGATGGCCGCCTCCGGCGGCTCCTTCGTGGCCGCCTCGCTGGCCCTGCTGGTGCCCGTGTCGTGGTCGGCGCACACCATCGTGGTGGAGTTCTACAGCCCCATCGTGCCCTCGGGGCAGAAGATGGAGATCGGGGCGGCGCTCTACCTGGGCTGGGCGGCCGCCGCCCTGCTGATGATCGGCGGCTGCATCCTCTGCTGCAGCTGCCCGGCCCGGGAGGACAAGCCCGGCAGGTACAGCGCGGCGCCGCAGAGCCGCATGGCGTACTCGGCCGCCGCGCGCTCGGCGCCGGCGAGCACCTACAACAGGAAGGACTACGTGTGAGGCCCAGGCCCGACGGCTGGGACTGTTTTGGCGCGCGGGGCGTTCATTTGTACGTGCGCGTTCGGGACGTGCGCGTCGGCGTGTCGCTAAGATCGATGGTTGGACCGGAAGCAGCAGCGTTTTTGTTTTGTTTTTCACCTCTGCCGCCAAAAACACATGTTTCTGGAATGCTGTGCATATGTTGCAAATGCGTTTGGGCGCCCTCTGCTGGTAACGCTGGTTACATGCAGCCATCTGTTTAAAGCAGGGGTGTCGGCGGCCGCATTGTAAAGTTAGAGCATAGAAACCGATAAACAAGTCCAGATTGTTCCGTTTGTTTTTGTGTCCCCCCCCCCAACAAAAAAGTACATTCTGGAATTGTTCACATTTAATTAACTTTAAAAAAGAATATATAATTTTATAAATAATGGAGTGGACCGTCCGGTGGGCCGGTTTTGGCCCGCGGGCCTTATGTTTAACACCCCTGGTTTAAAGCGAGTTGGAGGGAAATTGTCGTGAAATTTCAACAAGGAAAACTAATTTGAGATGTTTGCTTTATGTCCTGGAGGGAAACTGACATTTTATATATTTATTTGTGTTGTTCCTCATTGTACTGATTTCTGTTTCCATATTATAAAGCAAAGTTAATGAGATTCATTTGTATTTTTTTCCTCCATATATTTTGATTTTCTGGTAAAGTCGTGACAGCTGAGCAGCGTGGAGCCGAGGTCGGGCTCGGGTGCGGAGTGAGCTGCGAAGTGCAGAATGGACGGGAGGTTGAGTTCAATCACATGTGATCGTTTGTGTCTCAGCTCCGTCGCAGCTGTTTGTTTTTCGCTGCGTCGACATTTTCTACAAAGGTTCAAACGTGTGTGTAGCAGCTCCGCTGTCGTGTTGACATTGTATGTGTTTGACTTTTATTAAAATCTTTAAGGCTCGATGAATGAAAGCGCTGGGTTGTTGTTTTTTTACATCCTCTAAACTGAATGTAGATATTTAGACATCAGACCTCTTTCGTTATCAGCGCGTAACTGCTGTTAAAAACAATGAAAATAAAGAATAAAGACTGAAATGAGAATAGAGAACTGAATACTGTATATTTGCACTAAACATTTATGGTAAAGCAAATGTTATAATATTATATTAATACAATATTGACCAACATGAAATTAACATGAGTTTCAAATCAGCACAATAGAAAAACTAGAATATCTTTCATCTTAACGTTGTTCACCTTCTCTTGAAACTTTAAAATCATTGATCCTCTACAGTCTGAAACACTTGGAGTGAGTGTGTGTGCGTGAGTGTGTGACTCTGGTTTCGACGTCAGATCTCCATGTTTGTACTGAGGCCTGATGATGAGGAAGCGCTGGATGAAGTTGGTTTCTGAAACGTTGATACTGTCTCACTGCCTTATTTGAATATTCAAATTTTAAACTCATGTTTAACAACCACTTCTTTATATGACCAACTTCATGCTACTCTTAAGGTTAGCGGGGGGGGGGGGGGGGGGGGGGGGGGGGGGGGGGGGGGGGGGGGGGGGGGGGGGGGGGGGGGGGGGGGGTCATTGTCATTCCAACATGGACCGTTTACAGCAGGGGGGTCCAAACTGTGGCCCGGGGGCAAACTGCGGCACGTTGTTCTTTTTTATTGGCCTGCAGTAAAATTGTAAAAATATAATGGAATGCGGCCCACACATTGAAACCTGACTGTAACACTCACAGCAGCAGAAAATGAATCGACACAAGAAGCAGTTGCTGCCGATGCAGGTGACGTGAAGATGAGGATCATGTTGTTCCATAAACACTGAGCTGCAGCTTCTCTGTTTGGCCCCAGGCTTTGTTTGTTTATTTGTTTGTTTGTTTGTTTGTTTGTGGCAGAGTTTGGTGAAGAAGATTTCAGGCTTCAAACCTCTGATGTTATGACTCAAAACATTTTACATGAGCTCTTGATTGTGATTTGTACCAGTTTACACAGAACTAACCCTAGTTTGAATCTTTTCTAATTCATTGATCCTACTGGGTTTTTTTTCTATGTTCTATTATATTTGCTCATGCTGACAAAATTATTTATCCACATTTGATTTTCTGGCACTCTTGATTGAAATTGATTTGATCATTTCTATCAATATGTATCATAATGATTTATTCAATTTTTTCTAATAATGTGTGTGTCAATCATTTGTTTCATTATTTCTATTATGTATATAATAATCATTTATTTTTGAATGTCTAATATATTTTATAACCAGTATAACCAGTTTCTCTATGAAAATAGAAAA
>JAFBJT010111797.1:41892-55423 GCA_016785325.1 Chascanopsetta lugubris
CGGGAGGAGGAGGCGCCTTTAATCTGGCTGCTAAATGGAGGGTTTGACATGTTGTGTCTGTCTGGAGGGGCCGCGAGGACGCGTCTCCGCTTCATCTCCGAAGTCTGGGCGAGCGGCTGGAAGGCAGGGGGCCATCATTTTTACGGGGAGGGGGGGGGCACATAAGAAACCCAGAGTGTTACCGGGGGCCAAACAAACTTTGTTATATCGAGACCTGTTGTTTACACTTTGATGAAATTATGAGCAACATCTACTGGCGTATTTAAAACGATTGGGAGTGGTTTTCTAAAGTGGGACTTTTATTTTGAAGGCTGAGAAAGCGAGGGGGGAGGGGGGGCGGGGGGGGGGGGGGGGGGGGGGGGGGGGGGGGGGGGCGCTGTGAGTGGAGCATAACGGACGCAGTTGTGCTTCCTCGCACGTACACATCACGCATGATAGAATCACACGCACAGGAAATGGAAGTATTTCAAAATAAAAGCATATTTTCCCCCACGGGCGGTGAAATGTGTAGGTCTGGTTTGGAGAGAGACGGTGAGTGATTTGTGTTCTGTTAAAGTCACAGATCCTCAGAGTGACACATGATTTACGGGAGGGAAAAAGGAGGTTGTGAGGAGATGTGATGTGAAGGGGAAATATCTTAAAGCTTTTCCTAAAAATGCACAAACAGACTTAGTAAGAGTTAGTCATGCTTCTTTGCACACTCACAGTAGATTTGGGCGCTTACACAGGAGCACAGACACCCTTCCTGTTGCTTATCCGCTTCCTGAGCCTCAATTTGTATTGAAATCCCTCACAGGCAATTATCCATATGCGAATGGTGTACTTACTCCGAGCTTATATAAGTTTCTCTCTCGGTAAGCCGCACCATTTTCATTTGAAAACTCTGATTACAATTTTCAGAGTTTATTCCCGATGAGAAAATGGCACACAAAAAAAAAGAAAAAAAAAGAAAAAAAGAAAAAGGGTGCTCATAGTTAAACGCGGAGCATAAAATCCCGCCGGACCTCTCGCTGGCTTTATAATTTGAAAGATTGAATAATCTCTCCCTGGCGTGATGCTGTAAATCCCTTCGCAGGAAGTGCAGAGGGAGAGACGTGGGCAGCGGCTGGCATGTATGTACGTGTGTATGTGGTCAGGGGGACATTTTGTTGCAGGAGGGCAGACGGGAGGTGGAGGAGGAGGAGGGAGCGAGGGAGGAGGAGGCAGGAACCCCCTGCCCTCCTCATCCACCTCTCCGGCTGTCAGGAGTGTCATATATCTGGGGGATATCTGAGGGCGAGGAAGATTGCAGCCCAATTACGGGCTGATAACTAATCAATAGGCCGCTTATTCCTACAGCAGGAAGTAAAGGAATGGGCCCCTGGGACAAGTAGTTCAGATTACTCTCCCCCCTCGACATGGGACAGGCACTAATGATGAGACAGAAAAGGAGTGGAGAGCGGCAGACGGAGGAGAGGGGGGACGGGAAGGGGGGCTGCAGTCGGATGGAGTAAACGGTGCCTCCACGGTACATCGACAGTTACATTCAGGGCGTGGGTCCCAGCTGATGTGCAACACACACACACACAAACGAGATCACTGCTGATGTGAGCGGCTCCGTGCAACCTGCTGTAAGAAAACCGTTGACCCATTTGTTCAAAGTCGAGTAAAGTCCATCTCAGTGTGAACGGCGCCGAGACTCATCGTCACTGTGAGAAATGCACCCGTTAATGTTGGGAACATGCTGTCGTCACCACAGCGAACATCACTTCAACAAAACAAAAAAAAGCTCCTGCTTATTGAATGTGTTGTTTGTCCAAACCACACCTTTATTATTATTTTTTTTTATAGACTTTATATTTAGGGTACCCCTGTTGTTTTCCCCCTTAGCACCACCAGAGTTGTCCTTCAATCTCGTTGTACATTGTGTATAATGACAATAAAGGCATTCTATTCTATTCTATTCTATTCTAGTCTTAGTCTACATTGCATGGACTTGGGATTATGGTGCACTGGACAGTGTGAGGACACTGCTGTACTGTAGAGTGCTGGATATGTATGGCCTCCCCAACACAAATGAAAAGAGGTCTCATCGAAGTAAATTCACACCACCAAAAAAAAGGAATGAATGTAATGGGACTATGTTGTTATGTACGAGACAAGAGTCATTTCAAAAAGTCCCCAAAAACTAATGTTGATCTGATTTGCATAGTTTGTTAATACGCTGTACAACAGGGGTATTGCACACAGCACTGTCGAGCAGTTGCCATTATTCATAGGTTATTATGCAAAGTGATGCTATAAAGGTTAGGGTTGGGGTAAAGGGCGGGGGGTTGGGGTAGGGTCAATTTGAATTCTACTCTAAACCAAGGAGGTGGTTCAACTTGCAGCTGCAGGGACGACCTCTAGCTCCGTCCACACAGCACCGACCGACAAAATACTTGTTTTTCTTTCCCGAAAAACAAAAAAAAACAAAACCAAGCAATAATCCGTCCACCTCTGCAGAGACCGGCGGATCATCGATGTTACTGTAGCAGTCATGCTAGCGGCAGAGCCGCTCCCGACTCCTGCCTCAGAACCGAGCGGCCCCTTGATGCTTGAAGGCTCCTCTTTCCACCGAGCGCAGGAACTATTCATTCTCATTCCTTCTGACAGGCCATTCGTTTCTCCCTCTCCTCTGTCAATGTCGCCCTCATGAAGAAATATGGCAGCGGCCTCTGCCCCTGTCCCCCGCACCCTGCGCCCTTAGCTGACAAGCCGCCCGGACCCCTGCCGGCCGGGCCCTCCCTCACATCCTTGGGCTCCACATCGAAGGCCCCCCCGTCAACTGGTCCCCGAGACCTGAGCACAATCGGCAGAGGGAACAAATAAGAGTCTCCGAAGTTTGCGTTTGTTGTCGGAGCAGAGCTCGAGTCTACAGAAGTGGAACGGAGGGGGCGCAGTGGGCGCAGTGGTATTGTTGGCTGTCAGACACGAGGCGTCGGTGAGAGACAAAAGCCCAAACCGTCGCCATTAACACTGATCAGGTTCCTCCCAATCTGCTTGTTTATCCGACTCTCTCCCGAGATCAGTGCAAAGCTACTTTGCAGCCTCCTAAACAAACATGTCTCTCCGACACAATGCCGCCCGACCACAAAACGGTCCTCGCTGACTTCGGCGATTAAAGCGGAAGCAGCAGGAGTTGACGCGGGGATGAGGAGGACGGGGGGAGGGCGGCGGAGACGGGGGAGGGTCCAAACTTCACCCTCGCCTTTTGGTCCCAGATATTTCTCATCAACAACAACAGGCTGAATCTCAGGTCTAGACACTGTGGGATAATTGAAAATGTGTTTGTTGCAACTCTTAAGATTTATGCGAGACCCTTGGCTGCTGATTTATTTGCAGACAGCGCCTATGTTCTATGGTTTTCACACACAAACACACACACACGCACGCACACGCACGCACACACACACACACACTGTTCTTCCTGCTGGTCCCTGAATCAAACTGTCTATAAGGGAGGTGTGAAGCCGTTTGTGTGTTGGAAGGGTGGATACAGAGAGACGGAGACACAGAACTGAGAGAGAAGATGAGCTATCACATTTCTGTAATGTATGAATGCCAGACAGGTGGCTGACCAGACAGACAGAAAGAATGAAACTGGGTACGGCACTGCAGAGATGGCAGCACAGGCGTTTGGCGAGACGGAGGTCCTAAAACTGCAAATCTATTAATAATACCCCAAGTCTAAGGAGGAAAGTGAGAGGAATATACACAATTTCTAATCCAAGGTCATCTTTCCAGACAGCACCTGGTCTTTCACCTGAAAAAAGGCCAAGCTATCATGTTTGCCTCTGACCTTGAGTGTAAATAAAACAGACCGAGCCCTTTGAGGGTGATGAGATAGCATCTATTTGAAAAGAAGACTGTGTTTGGGCTCGTGACGTTGAACTGTAGAGTCTCAAATGGCTGTGATCGTTCCCATGTTTACTCCCGTGTGCTACAGATACATATTAGTGGAATGTTTTCTTTCCGGAGGGCATGTGCAGCCGAAAGTCGCCTCAAAAACAGAATCATTACCACTATAAGATTAAGTGAGACTATTTCTGTCATGATGTATAGATATGTGTTCTCAAGGCGCGAGTGTTGATTTTTAAGATATTTAAATCATTGTGCCTCCAGGATCGCTTTGCAGCTATTTGGACTCAGAATCAGTCAAATCCAAGAAAATGAAAGTGTGAATAATGCATAAAAACCATCAAAGGGGGGCGATAGGTTTTCAGGTGGTGACTCTGCTGTTCTTAGATGTGTGAGAAAAAAAACCTAGTGCCAGACAGACGTATAAAAAGCATCTGATTGGTGTTGAATACAAAAAAATGCATACCTCTACTATTGTGGTTTTAGCTGCCTTGCACATGGGCTGATTGAAGTTCCGGGCAGTTTTCCTAACAGAGAAAAACAGATCCAAAAAAAAAAATAACTCAACATAATGAAGTCAAACACCCTTAATGTCACACCACATTTCTAACAGCCAGCATTGTATGCCAGAGGTTTACAAGGGGGCACTGCCCCCTTGTGGAGAGAGAGTTAACTGCACCTAATTTCCATTATTGACATGCACACCAAAGGCTGACAGATAATGTCAGTGCCCAAACACTGTGCAGATTTAATCTCATGATGTGCACTAACTTACCTGAAAATTATGTTCCCTGCCTTGTCTGCCTTCCAGGCCTTGATCAAAGCAAAGTCTCCAGTGATGGCTTTTTCCATGATGTAGTGCCGGCCGTTGAACTCCATGACCTGTGCAGAATGTCAACATAATTCAAGGGAGTGAGTCCAACATGACAGTAATCATTTAAAGAAACACAGGGGTCATCCTCATGAGAAATGCCCAGTTACAGCAGCTCTGCCTGTTTTTAGTGATTTTACAGATTTCAATCACGATCTTCTTGGACGTCTGCTTCCTCAATTATAAGACAACCATCTTCACGAGCTCTATAGCCATGTCATCTCATGATATTGCTGCGTTTGTAGGGACTGCCCATAACCTACGGCCAGTTCCATTTCCCCTTTTTGCACACTTATATCTACCTCAGCTTTTAAATCTCCCTGCACAGCAGTGTATACAGATTGTGTAATAACATACAGTAATGCATAATATAGTCTTTGTGGACATAATATTTCTAAATTCTGCAATAAAATATGCATGTATTTTTTTAATACTGAGCCACCAATGCTGTGATGAACTTGGACAGCTATCTTCAATCAAGAGATAGCTCCACCTGTTGATAACATTAAGAAGTGCAATGAAGTCAAACGCAAATTTCACATGGGGCACATCCCATTATATTTTTCCAATTTGCTGCGGGTCAGTTAAAGATGATTTGGCAGGCGCAGTTGGCCTGCGGGCTGTATTTTGGACACCCCTGCTTTATGACACCGACCCAAGTCCACAATTGTCACAGGTCTTAAACCATACCTGCAGTCATCCCATGATAATAAAACGTTGTGTTGACCTCATGGTTTAAGAAGGTCTCTCACCTCTCTCTTCTCACTGGCGATGTCAATGCTGCCATCTTTGTTGTACTTGATGGGAGAGCCTCCCTCCTGGATGAGCGTGCCATAGCCTGTGGCGGTGAAGAAAGCAGGGATTCCAGCACCACCGGCCCGGATCCTCTCTGCCAGGGTTCCCTGTGGAGGAGAAAGAGGATGATGAATATCGACATTCAAGTAACATTCACATTCAATAACACTCACGACGAGGGTAACAATTACCTACGGGTAGTTTTAAGCATTTCTGTGTGTTTGGACCAACCTGTGGTGTCAGTTCCACCTCCAGCTCCCCCGTCAGATACTGTCGCTCGAACTCGGCATTCTCCCCGACATATGAGGAGATCATCCGTTTGATCTGCTTGGTCTTGAGCAGGAGGCCCAGGCCAAAGTTATCCACTCTGATGAGAACAAACATTCAATACTAGGTCATTTAAAAATGGTGCTGACTTGACACGAGTATGTTGACGTCAAGAGGAAACTTAATGTGCAAAAGGTTTTGAAGACAGTGAGGAAAGTAAAACTGTATGATTGTTATGTTATGCACGATCTGCTCTTAACGCAGAGGAGGAGAGAAACTGTAAAACTCATAGGGGCAAAGCTGAGACATGGAAATCAAGGCTGTCACATGCTTGTTCAGACTTGTTAGACCTTTTATTAATGTACAATTATCAAGAATTACTTGTGACGTTGACGTGAATTATCCCTTTAAAAATCCTTCAAAAGGTTCTACCTATATCAATTATGCTTCACTACCACATAAGAGAGGCAGATCCCTTTGTTTATATTCCCCTGTACGACCTTGAATGTCAACATAACTATAAACCTACAAAGAAATGATTTGTTTGGGCCAAACCAACAGAGACGGCTCCTTTCTTGAGCCGCATCTGCACATAAACTAAATGCAGCAGTAAAACCCAGAGGACCTAACAGGACAGTGGTCACTTGTGACGTATCTCTTTGTTTTAACGACTGCATAAACCACACAGAAGGATTTCTTTTATACAATACTCTACATAAAACTTTATAAAACACATAAACTTGTGTCAAACCAGGTACTGTCTTGTAAAGATTTTTTTAAATCATTACCAACATGCAATGTTCCCTCCCCCACCCCGAACAACACAGTTTAACCAAGTCAAGTCAATTTAGAATTCTTTACCACATAGGTTGACTAGTACTTGCATTTACTTGCTGGAGGACACTTCAGCATGAGGAGTGGGAAACGTGGGACTCAACCCTCTCGCCATAAGATCAAAGTTCCCATACCGGGAGTTGAACCCGGGCCGCCTGGGTGAAAACCAGGAATCCTAACCGCTAGACCATATGGGACTTCTTCCTCACTCCCTTGGGAGTTCCTCTTAATCTCTGTAACCTGAGATGCTGAGTCAGGTACCTGTGGCTTGGTCCTCCTGTCTAACTTCGGGTCAGGTGGCTAAACAGCATCTAGGCCATGACGGCTCAGATGGTCAAAAACAGATGACTGTGTAGTGTAGAGAATACAAATCCGAAAGTTGCAGTCCATGTGAGATTTACAGTTCATCAGGTAGACAGACTACGGTGAACTTTAATGGAGAATCTGAGATGACCTTTCCCATCCAAATGCTAAAAGCTCATGGATCACAGAAATCTACAGCAGGAAGCTAAAAATGTCACCGCCTTCTACACAAAACCAATCTGTCTGTGGAGCAGCAGAATGTAGAGTGAGTACCGAGGTACTTTCACAACCCTATAACTCTCTCTTGTGTGTTTTATACATTTTTTCAAAGCACTTTTCCCCAGGATATCAAGTCTCTTTGATTTTTCAAGTTCTTCAAAAAACAAAACCTGCAAATGTTTCCATTACTTTGCGGCCCGACTCAACTTCCATTCTTTCAAAGTTTCCTCAGGTATTTTACAAAAAGTCAGAGAAGTTGAAAAGTACACAAAAAGGAAGTGAAAACATTTGCTTAGGCAAATGTGTTGTGGAACCAGCTTGTGTATCAACATCAGTCTGCAAACTAAGTAAACAACCTCGCTCTGCTTGAAATCCTTAAAGTGTACCACTTGAGAGAACCGAGGGCAGTCCTTTTAGAAACGGACTCTTCTGACCCACTTCCCTCCAGAACCCGATCTCTTCAGGACTCAGCAGTTACTGAGAAAACAGTACAGTACACAGGCCTGGTAGATTTTACAAAAGAGGAAAATTCAATTTTAACAGTCGTACTCGGAGCTCAAATAAGCTTAAAAAAACCTGCATTGCAACATGAACCAGATGTGTTGTGCCTGTCAGTCACAGCAGCCTTTGCACAGAGTGAGTGTGGGTGAAGGGAACATCGTATGCTGTCATTCATTTCCATTATACAAATATGTGGAGACTGAATCAAGATTTCTTTTTTTCTGTGGCTGCTGTCACACACATGTTCTGTGAACACACACACACCAAAGCTGCTGCGTGTGAGAACTTGACAACACAGGTCTGTTTGTTTCACACAAGACATTGAGGATGCTGTAATATTAAAGGTCTGAAGCAGAATAAAGACTATTCAGCCACTTATTGCAATTATCTAATCGCGCAATCAGCTGGTAGCAACTTTTTGCATTAAGGCCAAAGTTGACACTGAGCATCAGAATCGGGAAGAAGAAGACAAAGACTACCTTTATTCATCCACGCACGAGGGCACCTCGGGCTGGCACCCCTCCACCTACCAGTTCAACCTCCACATTTGGTCCATACAGGACTTGAACCAGCAACCCTCTGGTAATGATCTTACCGTCCCTACTGCCGCCCCAAGGAAGGTGATTTAAGTATCTTCGATGGTGGCATTGTTGTTGGAGTGGGACAGACCTGAACCATCCAATGAGTGAAAAAGCCTTGTTGATGCCAGAGGTTTTGGAAGACTGGTGGTCGGGACTAATTAAAGCTAATAGAGAGGCTGTGGAAAATCAAATGGATGTCTGCAGAGGATGCATAGTACATCGAACCTGGCAGCAGATGGGCTACAGCAGCAGAGAACCACACACCAGCCACGTTTATGTACCTAATAAAGACGTAGATGTAGAGAACATAGATAAATGGTTATTCTCCACTGCACTGTGTGCAGAGTGAGACCATTTAGGCAAACAGTGATTGTTCAGGGGGAGAACCAGACTCAAACAAACAGTCTAAGTGGCCGTTCCACAAATCGATATCTAACCAAACATCGAAGTCCACTAGCTATTTCTGGTGAAGTGCATTGACGTGCTTCATGTATGCGAGTGATTCAAGCTGTGACAACAAGAGGAAAACGTACGCAGTGTGTGGCATGGATTAAGTGTGCTCAGTTCAGCTGTATCATGATTCCCAACTTTATTACGGGTAGTTCACTTTGCACTCACAGTGGCTGATCCCTCGTGCTGGACTCAGATTCAAAAAAAGAGCACAACTCAGGAAGTTACTCAGAATAGCCACAGTGGTTTTAGTTACTGTCTCGGGTTACAGTCTTCCCGTGTAAACAACTGAAGAAAGTGACTTCTGTGTGGCAGCACTGAAAAGGATTTTCACTCATGGAGGAAAAGACGTCTACATTATCCTGAACTCTGTCCAGGAACTTTGCAGCGCAAAAGAGTCAGTTGTCAGCGTGAGGTCAAGCCATCCAGCCATGAGCTACACTGGATATCCTTTGAACGTCATTGGGGAAGGGAGGGGCGGGTTGCTGGAAACAATCCCAGCTGACACGGGTCAGCAGCCTATCACAGGGGCAGGCGTATAAAAACAAACATTCAAGTTGAACGCCTGCAGGGAATCTAGAGTCACAGATTAACCTGACCTGCGTGTCTTTGGACCAGCTGGAAGCAAGTACACCCGGAGAGAGCCAGCGAGTTAGAAACCACCAAGCTTGTTACATCTTACAAATCAAGTTTTAGAACGCAATGAAAATATAAAGTGCATAGTACAGGTCGTCTGCAGCTGACTGTAAAGTGCCAAAAGCTGTAAAAGTGAGAGGCTACCGACTGAACACACCTTTATTTTTACTTGTGTCTTATCAGAACTCCACATCTGGGCAACTCTCCAAGTAAACAGTGCCGGTTTGAAGATATACATGTAACAAGGTCTACAATCCCTCTCCAGTTTGTCTTTGAAAGAGATGAAGTGACAAACTACATCATGAATTCCAATAAAAATGCGGAAAAACAACTTGGGGAGATAAGAGGAAGTCCCAAGCTCTGGTCGTGCTTAAGCCTGAGCATTGACACAGAACGCTGACGCACAGCCTGACGCACAGTTTCAGAAAGATTGAACTATCCATCAAGGTGATGCAGCGACCGACTGATTTCAATCTATCTCCAACCTGAGCCACCCCTTGTGAAGTCAACAGAAATGCCACACCAACTATTCCCAGTAAACGTTTGAACTGTGCAACAGCAGAGTGACACATGTACCACGCTTGCCTGTGAATGCACAATCCTTGTGATGACTAAGCTTGGACCTGGGACATAGCTTCAAATGCTGAAGCACGAAATGGCCCTGGTCCGTTTTTCATTGGCCCGCAGCAAATTCTAAAAATATAATGGAATGTGGCCCACACGTGAAACTTGCGCTTGTAAGTATTGTACTTCTCAGCTCCCACTTCTTTGAAATGTATTCAACTCCTACCCGCAAATCTTGTTAGAGCTTTATATAAATTTGTACATTTCTAAAATTATTTTATGACACAGAGCTCTGACATTTGCATGCAATGAAAACATAAGGCAGATCCTAACACAGCTCACCTCCTGATAGCATATGCTAAATATAAGTGGGAAGTACATGCTTATGTTATTTTAGGCTCCTGCGTGTGTGCTGAACATGCATGTCTGTATGTATAGACACTTGACTCACCCTGCATTGTTGCTGACTGCAGTCAGACCTTTCACACCGTTTTTCAATAGACTGTTGATAAGATTCTCCGGGATGCCGCATAACCCAAAACCTGAATGCAGGAAAAAGAAAACACGAATAATCGAATAAATAATTGAGGCAATTTGTGAAGAAGAGCTCGCCATGGAGCCGGTGGCAACAGACAAGTTTAGCATTGTGTGCAAACACCAACTGAAACTTTTCCAATTGAGATAGAACAAAAACCTGTCGTTCCATCTGAGTAAATTGGCGAGCGTGCAAAACTACTGGCGGCGTTTGGAGTGAAGTTCCAGGAGATTAATTACAAACAAAAGGAGCTGAGGTTATTAACTGAATGAACAATTTAACGAGGAACGAGTTGATGTGCCCGATTACAGACCAGCAAAACAATGTTTTATGTCAATCATTATCATCATCTGACATCAGAGAAGAAGCCAGTCATAATTCTACTTATCAAACTTAGTAAGTAGATCTGATGTGTCCACTTACATGGTAAACCTTTGCAAGTGTATACAGTGTTAGTGTTGACATGTCCACTATAACAACGGGTGAGGCTGATTTCCGCTTATCTCTCTTCTCCTGCTCAGACAGAACACATGTGACACAGCGGGAGCATTGTTTAACAATGTCACCGCGAACTTGACTATAAATAAGAGCTGTGGAAAATGTGCAGGCTGTGTTTGTGGACTGTAATCAACCTGCATTCCAGCCAGTGTTCTTGCTCACTTTGCTCCCAAATGGCTGGTTAATGCAAAACTGAACCGTATACCAGCATTTTCAATGAAGTGTGTGGAAAACAATCCTGTGACTGTTGGAGTCATTAAATGTGAACAAGTCGTCGTCACACCAGCTGAAAATGAGACGTTCTCCCCCTGACTCACTTGTCTCCGACGGGGTATCATGTGGCAGCAGCAGTGTGTTATCACATGGCCAGATAAATGTGATCATTTTCTATTTGTACATGCGAGCTAACATCCAACAAGTGCAAACACAGTTGCCCAAGCCTCCAATTCACCGCTTGGGAGCTTCCTTGGGTTGCTCTCTTGTGTGTGAGTCTTACCTCCAACCAGGATGGTGGCTCCGTTGGGGATATCTTTGACTGCATCAGCTGGATCTGAGTAGAACTTTGATCTCTTCTGACTGGAGGTGGAGAAGAAACAGCCACAGGCCTGTGGAAGAGCACGAGAGACGTTTTGATTGACCTTCTTTAAAAAAACAGAAGGAAAAAAATCAACAAAAACCAGCAACTTCACAGCAGGTGGTTTTGCACAAGGGTGGAATATTATTTTATGTCAAACATCAGCTTGTGAGGGAATATATTCCGCCTGAGTGTAGTCGATGTGTACAGATTAGATGGCTGATTGAGTGTATTCATCTGAAGAGGAGAAAGATAAGCAGATCTGCAGAGAAAATCCTACAACAAAAGGAGCAGAGATTCAGAGAAGCCAGGGGCCTCAATCCAACCGAGTCAGCTGTGAACTCGGATGTGAAATCTAGTATTAACAGAGGTCTGCCACCAATGTTGTAGTCTTTAGAAAGCTTGAAAAATTGTTTCTAACACATTTATTGTTTTGTTTTTTTACCAACACCATAGCCATTATACTAATTTTATGCTTTTGCATAACTTCAAAGCTAAATCCCCGGGCTGTGGAGGAGGAAGGACTGTCACAGATGTGGTTTCCTTCAGTTGCTCATTAATTTGTTGCCTCCATCTCTCACTGTATTAGCATGCACGCTGGTTTATGGAATAAAACCGTGTCCATATTTTGATTTCTGCACAACTACAAAGAGAAAGGCAACAAATGTCAACACAGTTCTTTCCATTGTCCAAATGGTTTATGGCCAGTCTACAGGTTTCAAATGACTAAACCAGCAGCAGTCATGTCTATAGTCTCCCTGTCGTTTGTTATGACAATACAAGCTGTGTCATGGAAAGACAAATAAGTCCCTGATGTTTGTCTTGGTGTTTCAAATAACTCAAAGTCATGGTGTTTCTCTAAGATATGGAATAATTAGCTTAACCCTCATAATGATCATGCAAAAATAACTCAGTACAATGAACTAGTGCGTCAAACATATGCTATATCTCTATATATGATGCAGTGTATAGGACTTTATGACATCTAGTGGTGATGTTGCATGTTGCTGCTAAATACCCACCACCTCATCCAAGCATCTATAGCATTCACTTGTCATTAATGCTTTAAAAAGGTACAAAAAGTAACACTTAACGGCATCTAGTGGTGATATAGGATGTTGCAGATGAATATCTATATCCTATAATAATATAGGAGGCCCTTCGTTTAACGTTAAAACTCAAAAGCCCTATAGGTTTGTCCCATCTGGACTACGGACCGTTTGAACGCGATGGCAAAACATGGCCGCCTCCATTCAGGGGACCTTCTCCTGATATAAAGGACAAATCTCAGTGTATTGACACATACAATTTGTACATTGAGACAACATTCGAATATGAGCTAGGTTCAACATTTTCCTCTTCACTCAAATCGAACACACTGTGCCTTTAAATTCCTTTAAGTCAAATCTGGTTCAGTGTGAGTAAACAATCGGAGCCATGCTGGTAGTGGTGGTGGAAATTAACACCCCGCGCACACGGCGTCAATGGACGTAACTAGCGACACATTGTGTTCTGAGGTTGTACATTTTTGACTGACGACACGTTCTTTGCGCGGGAGTGCGGCGGAATGTGTCGCTGGATGTGGAAGGGTACACGGTAATATTTAGACGTTACACAAGCAAACAGTCCCGAGGCTAACTCATCGAGAAGTTCACTTCAGTCAAAAAAAACAAAACAAAACAAAAACGACAGAGCGAGAAAAAAGCTGGGGGAAATGACATTAAAGACCACTCGGCTTAGAAATGATAAATACAGAGAAAATGAAAGCGCAGTTACATAGCGACCCACCAGACATTTCCAGTCACCTCATATGACCCCTTGGCGGGAGGGATATGTTTCTACGCGTCGCCGTAAAGACAAATACTGACCTTGCTCAGTTGTAGGTTAGCGCCGTTTACTTTGGTTCGGCATGGACCCGAGATGTGTTTGAGTAATAAATAGTCCGCTCTGCACAACGCTCTGAGTGCCGCCATGTTTCGGAGCTTGACACCGAGGAGGAAGGGGAGGAGGGGGGAGAGGGATAG